>WHYT01012347.1:0-51131 GCA_009806455.1 Tetrax tetrax
TCCCCAAGTCGAGTCTGTTTTGCCCGTGACGGTAACTTTAAGAATTCCTCCCTGACCTTATCTCAAACCTCGAGCTGTTTTTTTTTCTTATATTTCTTCCCCTATTCTTTCGGAGGGTGGGGGGAGCGGGAAAGAGACTGCGTAGTCTGGTCCCGATCGGGGCTGAACTACGACAAGCCTCCACTCCCATCTCCCTCCTTCAGGCTGATCTCATCTGGCTGAGCTGTGAAATCAGGGAATAGGCAGGGATTTGTTACTAGAAACTAGATCTTGAGCACTACCAAGAGCAAGAAGGCAGCCTGTAGACCAATGATCTGTTCTGTTGTTTACAGACTGTGAAGCTGCTGGAAGGGAAAGTGCAGGAGGGTGGACTGTCGCTGTTTGTTTTTGTTTTGGCTGAAGCTGAATAAAAAGTCTCTATGAATAAATCTGAAATTCTGGAAAGACAATGTTCTCTGTTGAACATGAGGCTCCTGCTGAGTTTATGTCTAGCTGAGTGACCCTGACTCAGACAAGAGGACTTTAAGACCTTTCCATCTACATGGAAAAGTCCTGGTACCTGCTAAAGCAAGAAAATCCAAAGATTTACCACTGGCAGCTTACCAAGAGCCAAAGGGCTATATCTAATAGCAAAACAGAAAGGATAATCCAGCTCTTCCATTCAGAAAGTTTCTGCTTTGAAAAGAGCAACTCTGTAATGCTGGGAAAAGGATCATGATTCACCAAGGAGAAACTTGATGGATTTTATAGCTCCCCAGCAGCCCCTCATTAGAAACAGGCTGCGTAAGGTGGCATGGCTTTTCAGCTGACAAGACTTGCACTAAAAAAGGGCACAGGAGAGTTCAGCTGCTATCCTGCTAGGAAATTAGGCCAGCGAAATGATGTAGAACAGAAAAAAATATTCATTTTATCTTTCATTTCTTAAGGAATACTCCTAAATCTGATCAGCCAGACCAAACATCTCACTGTGCTGCTCTTAGTTGAGAAATTCTTCCAGGAAAATCACTGCTTTGATTCACTCCCAAAGTTTACAAAGGCTTCGTAATGTGATAAGGCAATTATCAGAACACTTCTCTTAACGTAATCCAGGACCTAAATCTCACCATTTATCTTTATTTTCCTTTATTCTTACACTTCAGTGAAATTTGGTCAATACAATTCTATTGTTTAAGTCTATGTCTTATCCTGATAGCTCCAATATTAAACTGGAAACCAACTACAAAGGAAAAAGAAACAATAAGACATGTAAATACATTGTCTGGATATGCATTAACATACACCAGAAGGTCCAGGCATCTGCAGAGGATACCACATAGCTTTTATCAATTAAAAAGATCAAGAAATGTAACTTGTAAAGCACCAACTTTAAAACGAAGTTTATTTCAAGGATAAGAAATGCCTGAAAATATCTAACTAAGAATTGCCAATGCCTCTCTTACCATTTTCCTTTGAGTACAAATGAAGAGATAGGACAGCTAACGTTCAGCTTATGGCTGCACCAGCCGTGCTATGGCACGGACCCAGGAGAGACCCACACGCACAGTGAGTTACTGCATGGTCATGTCTGTTGAAAACTATTTCTGTCTAAGGTGTGTCTTCTCTATAATGGCAAATAGAGTACAATATATGACATGGACCTATACAAACGTTGGTGACTTTCACACACACATACTTTCACACACGCACACATACTCTCAGCTCTTTTTCTGTCTACAAATTAAAGAGTTCAACCACAAAACCTGGATTGAAACTTGATCATTAGGATTTCAGTCTAAATTTAATAGATTATTAAGATTAATTAAAAACTCAGAAGTCAGAAATCAGGTGCCTAACACTGAGGGAAAAAAAAATACAACTGAGTGAAAAAATGGAGGCATAGATGATCCAAATTGAAATACAAAGATTTTAGAATATGACTTGATTAGCTGGCTTGACTACAGTCAGGAAAAAAAAAATACTGGCTACACATGGCAAGGTAAATTGAGAAACCAAAAGCAGAAATTAGAACTGAAAAAAAAAAAAAAAGGAATGCATAGTGAGAAATGGCAGCTCAAGAGAAGTGAAAATGCAGGACTGATGTTAAGAAGTCAGGTGTAAATCCCTGAGGGATAAATAGCAGGTAAGGTTTTTAGAACAAAAAAAAAAAATAGCAGTGATATCAGTATATTAAGTGGGAACTATGCAGAAAAGGCAAAATAGTTTATATTTGTTGTGTGTATTTTGTGTGTTTGTGTGTTTAAAAACCAGCAGGGTACATGAAAGGAGATAAACTCCTGGCCAACTCATGGGTTATTAAGGAGGATGCTGTGTTCAGCATCATCTTTGGAGATAAATTTCTTAAAATTAGGACTTGCCCTCAAGAATCCTGAAAGAGCTAGCCAAGAATGTCACACTAATATTAGTTTCAAACATATCTCACAAAACCAGGGACAGGTTGAGAGCTAATATACAATTATTCACAACAGCAGGGAAATGACCTAAATACTTAACACCTGATTAATTCAGGTGAAGTAGGAGGTGAGTTAATATGTAACGCAAGAGATAAAAGATGAAAGGACAGGAATATAATTATTGCTTGTTAACATCGTGTTATAGAAAATAGATCTTGTCAAACAAAACTGCTTTCTCCAATCAGACTGCAGGTTTGGTCGAGGTACAACACAGAGGCAACATGCTTGGAGTTATGATAAACTGTTTGACTAGGTACTGCACAACATTCTGGTTAAAAATAACACTACGCAATATCCTTAACATGCCAAACAAGCAGTTTAAGAAAGCTGACTGATAGGCATCAAAGTAGATGTCACTGAGAAATGAACATGGAATGGGGATGTTTTAAGTTGACTATAAGGATGATGATTGTCCAATGATAATCAGAATTATTAATAATAATCTGGATGTAAATACAAATGTTTCTGCCAATAAAAGCATATTCTCATAAAGATGGGTGCACTGGTAATAACATTGAGCTACAACCCATTAATGTTTTACTCTACTTGCCAAAGTGCAAACCACTGTGTCACCCTGAGACCACAAGCATAAGGAGTCTCGGAAATAAAATTAATGGATTATCAGTCACAAGGCTTCGTTCTGTGGCTCTACAAGTTTGATCTGACACCAGGATGTTACCCTGCCAAATATTCCCCACAGCGACTGGGAGATGTGTCAAGATACATCTCTGCGTTGCTGCAACTTGACTATTTATGACAGGAGGACCTATTGGAAGGAAGGTCGATTTTCAAACTGTCACATGTGGGGAAAACACACAGAGGTCCACTATCCCTTTTCAGATCAGTCTGAGGAATTTCATGTATCACTTCTATTAAAATTCCAGGCTGTTTTGAAATCCAGAGGTTCAACACACAGACAAATTATCTCAAAGAGTAACAGCTTACTGCACACTAGCTGTCTCTCTCCTTTGAGGTACAGTCTGAACTTTAAGATTTGCATGTGTAACTATCCTATAATCAGGACAATCTCAAGGTCTGCAATTAAGGCTTTAAAGGCACAGTATATTTACCCCAAGACAACAGGCGTTTTTTATAGATGCCCTCCTGAGATGGAGGATTGTACCTTTTATATCTAGAAGCAAAAAAGTGTTACAGGAGGAAGAAAACAAGCCATGTATCTTGTTCTGTAGAGGTCAATAAAAGGAAAGGCAAATATACTTTTCCAAACTTTGCTGTTAGGCACCATTTTTGATGGGCTGTCTCGTGCTGATAAGCCAGATGACATCCTCTCTCACAGGCCATGTCTCCTTACTGCAGAGAAGGGGTTTGATATTTGCTTTATGAACACAGGACACTGGCTTGTGTCTTGGCTAAGTGTTTGTAAAACCAACCTTTCTAACTGCCAATTCTTTTAAAAATGCAATGGCTGAAATGTGCTAATGAGAAAGAGAGCTTTTTAATCAAGCATATTTTAGAAAAAGCTGTAATTCCTGTCTGTGTCTTATAGTTTGTAGAAAACAGGCCTATGCATGAATCTCTTATTACCTCACTTGTTATTTATAAACTGAAATATAATTTCAATAGGTGAAATCTTATATTCCTTTATTTCCTTCAGGTTGATCTCCCTGTCTCATTCTGAGTCTAGATTAATTGTATTTTACAATACAAAGTATTTATCCATTTGTTCTACTTTCTGTTCTGCGTCATTCAGACTAATAGATACTATGGCAGGACTGGACAGCTGCATCTGAAAATTCTGCCTCAGGAGTCTGCCTGTTTCTTTTAAATGAAATAAAGGCAGCAAGGGATAAAACTGAAAATGGAGGCAAAGTAAATCACTGCCCTCATGATAGGAAATGCCTGCCAGAACTCTTACTCAGTAGCTAATCGCTTTCCTTTATATACAATGCCCTAAAACTCCAACAGTCTTTAAAAGCACATTTCTGCTAATTCTCATAGCACTAAGTAATAGACGTTTTAAATCTATTTTTAAAAAGAAAATGCTCTAGTACATTTAAATCAGCAAATATTCATATGAATTATAACAAAGAAATTTCAAGTATTACAGATTTTTTATCATCTGTCTCCTCTCTGGGAAGAAACTTGGATATAAAAATGGATTTAACTGCCTTTCAACAAGAAAAGAGAGAGAGCAGTACTAGCAAGTGAGAGAAAAGCCCCTTTATGTGCTTCACCTATCCTGTCCATCACACTATAGTCTTAAGATTTGCTAACTGGACATATTCACAAGTTTTGAAATAAAACTTTATCATTCAAGTCATGGGAAAGCGAAAGGAAAGGAATATAATTTTTCCTGCTCCTGATTATATAACACTTTTGTTGACTTTTCAAGCTTTCTAAGATCATTTCTATATAAGGCACTATTTTGTTTGGGGAATGTATCTTACTATCATGCTGCAGAGCAAGTTCTAATAATCATATGAAGGAAATTAACTTGGTAACCACCTTGTTGCTGTTACTGTTCATGAGGATGTTAACACTATCAGTCTCCCTTATTCTGCATGTAAGCATCTACTGTTATCTTGTGGCTCATCTATGATACAACTCCCAACACTACCTCCTCTTTATAATAACCATACTACCTTATGGTAACACACATGTTCATTGAAATAAATAGCAAAGTTTTAATCTCAACGTTTTACTTACAGAATCAAGTTATCACCTCCTGGTTGCCAGCTTTTTGCACCATGTATGAGATTTTTCTAACCCTTATGTAGAAGACAGGCAAAGATACCAGAGAAGTGTGAGTAATGGGTATTGGAACATAAGATTCAAATTACTCATTGCAACAGGATCTATGTGGTTTTGTGGTCGCTGATGCATGTGGGCTAGTTGGCAGGGAAAATAGATCTGAATTTTGGAAAAGATCTTCTAGATAAAGCAAGGAGCTTACAGTCAACAAAGTCCAGGACAAAATCCATACAGAATGTAAGAGACCATTCTCCCAAGGATAAAGAATACTCTATTACAACTTGCACAGATTTACACCATGGAGCACTAAACCACACCGTTGCTGGCAAGAAAACAGCATCCAGGCTGAAGAAAGGTTTCTCTCCCTTCTACTACTGTTCTTATTCTCTTTCCTTCAGATTTACTTGGTATTAATAATGTAATACCAGTGCTTGCAATGATTGCTAAGTTACAGAAGAGCAGGAAGAAGGCACTGATGAAGAGAAACACGTTAGATCCATGCATGCATTTTGTGTTCAAAAAATGTGTAGACGTGACACTTCAAGACATATTTTAGTGAACGTGGTGGTGTTAGATTGATGGTTGAACTTGATGCTTTTGGAGGTCTTATCCAACTTTAAAGATTCTATGATTCTATGTGAAGTGAAGAAGATAAAATGAGGGTAAAAAAGGATTGATTTTAAATGCTTTTAAATAAAATTTGCTATGTGCTCAAATTTCAAGTGATTACTGTAGTCTAGCTGAGACTAAGCACACTATGGAGAAGAAAATATAATTGATGTTCGATATTGAAGTTCTTTTTGTGAACGAAAATACTCATTAGTAAACACACAGTGTTACAGTCCTAATAGACAATAATGAATGATTCACTAACCTTGTATGAGATGTTTAGACATGGAAACTTGCTAATGAAGACAAAACTCAGATACTGGAACTGAGGTTAGATAAGTTGGACTTTGAAATGAAATGCAGTCTGCTAATTGTTAGAGTGATTAAAGATTGTAATAGCTTCCCAGGGAGGTTGCAAATTTCACTTCATTTGAAGTTTCCAAGCAAAATTAAGTAACTTCAGTTTCACAGTCATATGTTACTGTTAATCATTAAATCAAAAGGGGGGCAAAAAAAGACATTTGTATATCAGTCTCTCAGAGTACTCACCTGCAGATAAAGAAAAAACAATATTTAGCAGATTGGCATGGAAAGGCAAGGCCAGAAACATTTTAGAGCACTTAAATCTTCCCCAAGAATCCTCTCAAAAATCTTTCAATGTTTATATCTTCAGAAAAATGAAAGCAGGCTCATGAAAAGAGAGATCAAGAGCTGCAAATATTATGTTTTTAACATAGAAATGTAAAAATAATTCCAAAAGTGCTTATTGTGGAGGATTTTTAATGTATCTGCAACTCATAGAAATATTCAGGTGACACTATTAGCATATAATGAGTCCATATGTGTACATCTCAGACCCATTTGTCACAAGTGGGGTTCCCAATACTGGGCTGCACACTGTCGAGCATCTTCATAAATTATCCAGATGATGGAATTGAAAGCACTCTCACCGAGTTTGCTGATAACACCAAACTGGGTGGTGAAATGAACATGTCAGAAGGGAGAGTTGTCTTACAGAAAGATCTAGACAGGCTGCAGAAGTGGGCTAGAATTGTATGAAGTTTAACAAAGATGAGTGCAAAGTCCTGCACCTGGGACAACATAACCAAAATGCCCAGTACAGGCTGGGATCTGTGTGGCTAGGGGGCAGCCTTGCTGAAAGGGATCTGGGGGATCCTGGTGGACAATAAACTGAACTCAAGTCAGTGTGCTGCTGCAGCAACAAAGGTAAATTGGGCAGCGGTATTACTAGCAGAGATAGAGCTATGATTTTCCCACTTTCCTCAGCGCTTGTTGGACCAAACTCGGAGCACTGTGCCCAGTTTTGGTCCCTGCATTTCAAGAAAGACACAGACAGACTGGAGAGGGTCCAAATAAGGGCTACAAAGATGAAGAAAGTGCTAGAGAACCTGCCCTATAATAAAAGACTGAAGGACTTAATTATTTTCTACCCAGAGAAGAGAATGCTTAGGGAGGGATCTCATCACAGTATCCCAGTAGTCAAAGAGTGGCTACAAAGAGGATCAATGCTCTCTCTTTACAAGCAGCCGTATGGAGAAGACAAAGGACAACAGGTACAAGTAACACCAGGAGAAGTTTCATCTTGACATAAGAAATAAATTTTTCCCATTCACTATAGGAACTGAAAAAGTTGCCTTATAATGGGGGGAAAAAAAATAAAATCCCTTCTGTTTGACCAAAAAAATGTTCTGATTGCAGCATGCAAACAGCTTCACTACTACTAGGTTACAGCAGTGTCAACCAAACAGCAAAAGGCAGAAAAAAAAAACAATGCAGTTGTAGCTGCAAATAAAAAAAAAAAATGTAACCTGCAAACATTTTTGCTGCTGCAAGTAATCAGTCACTGGCACAGTTGTTCTACCTTTTTTGGCAAAGTCCTAGTCAGGACTGAATACACTTTGGTGAATGTGCTTTCGTGAACATGTATTATTAGGGGCAATACAGTGAGTGGATGGGTGGAATATACTGGCACCTGCTATGTGGAACAGATAAGATATTACTGCCTTCTAGCATAACACTGCAAGTCTGTCGCACCTCTTAAGACAAGACCAGTTCTAGTCCCCAACATTCCCTGCATTTGACCATACATATATTATGTCTGTATCATCTGTCAAAAAGCAATCCCTTACTTAAGGAAGTAGCTAACAGATAGAACCACAAAAATAATGTAAAATTTCATGTACATGCTCAACCCTTAACTTTTCTGGAAACATCTACATTGAGAACATTCTCGCTAGAAAGGCAAATTATTTGAGATTTACAACATTATTGTAAATTGTTATTTAGATTATTGTGCACAGACCAGCTTCTGACTGACTTGGTGGAAGAATTGACATGGGAAACTTGATTAACATTTTTTGACATCTTAAATGAAAATACTTTTAAAGTTTCACATCAGTTCCCTGCTTTGTCCATTAAATAAAAGCCTTTCCAACTGTCCACTAGTAGATGTTAATTAAGAAATATGCTGTCACCCCTGGTTTTGTGCTGAAGAATTATATGGATGCATATGGTGAATAGCCAGCTAAATCACAGCCAAGTGTTTGATTTTATAAACTAGTCATCCTAACATGTAAAGGAACAACTTGCCATTAAGGAATAAAAAAAATGAAAAAAATACATCTTTATTAAGAGTCTTGATGCTTAACATTGCCACTCTCTCATACTCCTGGATAATTTAGTACTAAATTCACTCACTTTTGAAATCTTCTATATTTGCAGGTAAAACTCAGCTGGTATACAAGTGCTTGGAATTCCAAGTTATGGCGAAACAGAAACATTAACTTTCTCACAAATGGGAATAGATGTATTTTAAATCATACTTTTCCAGATGCAAAGCTGCTTTTGTAACCTACCTGTGCTGCTTTTTCTTTTCCTATGAAAAACATAGCAAGCAGGGTGAACTCAGCACAGAGTTAGTGCTCTGTTTGTTGATATACCAGTGGGCCCATCTGGTCATGCTGTTTATCTCTTCTTTAAGCAATGACTGTTCCCTGTTGAATTAAATTGTTGTGTCAATAGGATGTCTAGTGCTCTAGAAACCTTTTATTAAAGGGCTGAAGATAGTGTGAAAATATATTGCAACATCTGAATTACTGTACTATTTCCTCTTCTTTTATTGTGGTCTTACATCAATGTTTTCTTTAATAGATTGGCTTATTGAATGAAACATACTAAAATGTTCCCAAAACATTTCTCTTGCTTTGTCTGTTTGAATAGAGAATCATTTAGTTCTCTCAGTTTTTAAACTTTTGCTAAGTTGGTCTCTCTACTACTTTATCTGAGAAAATATCAGCACTGTCACTTGAAAAGGTGTAAGATATTAAGTAAAATAAATCCCATTAATAGGCTTTATCCTTTATACTTTAGGATAGCAATTATAGAGAGTCTTTCCTGCCTACCATACCATTAGTGTTTTCATTTGATAAGATGTGGTACCTGGTGATTCCCAGCTGGAGAGATGTACCCTTTTAGATAATTAACAAATGCCACAGCCGGAAAAGTCTGAGCCAAGGTTTAAGTATCCTTCAAAAGAAACCTACTTGAAATAAGGCCCTTACAAGGTCAGTGCGGCCTTTCCATTTACATGAGATGGCAGATTTCTCTTCTGCCACAGAATTATCTTATCATTCTGAGCATTTCTCATCAGCCTTCCTTGCCTTTTGGTACTCTGACTCCAGCAATGGCATTCTCACAGCCTAATCTGTCTTGAGCTTGAAAATGTATTGCCTTATAATTTTAAAAAAGGACTCACTATCTTGAAATATATATTTAGCCAGCTGAATTATCCTGACTTTCTAGAGTAGTCACAGACAGAAACTCACACATTACTCTGATATTTTATAGAACTTTGCAATGAAGTGCTCCACTCTTTCCCTCCAGAAGCAGTTCCATTAGACAAAATACAGGCAAAATATAAATCCATTTTGAAATATTAAACATTGCCTAAGCACCTGGAAGTACAGAATTATACCAAGGCCCTGAAACTCACAAATATAATTCTTTTGTTCTGTTGATTTTTATTTTTTTTTTTTGGTTTGTGAGTTTTTTAGCAACATAACTCAGTAATATTGATTGTGCTTACAAATTGACCGTACACTGCTCATCACAGTTCTGCACCATTTCTCTCACAAAGTCTTGTTTCTTAAGGGCAAATGATGGGGAATGTATTGGGAAACACAGCCAAAACTTTATTATCTCTCGCACTTCTATACCACAGAACAAAACACCAGAGAACATGCTGGATTTTGCATTTAGGAAACCCTACACAGGTCTTCGAAGAATGCAAGAAAATATTCAGACATATTCAGGAACCTGGTTACTTCCAGCCTGAAGTTACAATACAATTAGCTGAAATCATCAAGTTCTGATGACTGCTGAAGAGGTCACTGCTGGGCTCAGTCAGTAAGTTAACACCGAAGAAAGGTAGCAGGAAATACATGAGAGATTTTCTAGGATTTCTACAAGGCTCATTTAAGGTCTTATTTTCCTGTAACGGTGAATAATAGTAGCATATGAAGCAACCCAGGAGTGAAATCCTGATCCCATTCTCAACTGCATAGAGTTTTACACTAAATTCAATATCTTGGTGCAGGTTTTTAATTATACAATAGATGGAAAAATGTGTGAGGACACAATGGACAAAGTAGAGAAAGACGAAAATGTTTGATCACTTTTCAAACACCTTCTTTTTCAAGCTCGTCTACAGGTCCACCCTTGCTCTTTAGCCTCAATTCAATAAAGCAGATACGCTTAAATATGAAACACATTTATGGGCTTTCTTAAACATCCACACATTCACAAGGACTTCATTTTCTTCAGCGCTTATCCCCTACCTGACCTAATTTACTGTGCTCTCCATGTCCCTTCCCTAACTGTTTGACATCTCCCACCATAGCTGCCCTGGCCCAGATGTGCAGTCCCATTCACCATTTGCTGTCAAAAGCCCACAGGAAAACTGGCCAGAAACACATTTCTCACTCAGTGGCACAAAACTGGTCTGGATGAGGCTGTAAGGCAGTAGATCTTTGGCACTGGCGGAATAAGGCAGTTTCACTGTGTATTATTTTATGCTCATTTATAAACTCCCATAGAATTTAAAGATCTTTCATCAGGCATTGCGCGCTTGGTGGCTCTCTATCCTCAGGACTGCTCTTTAGAATTCTTTTTCTTTCCCTTGGGAAGAATAATAAAACCCAGTATGTTTCTTAATGAGTGGGATTTCTGTGAGTATCTGTCACATTTCAACAAATCGCTGTTTCTAATAGCTTGATCACAGTAATTATAAATTTATCTCCACAACCAATTTAAGAAGGTGACCCATCTCTTGTCCTTTAAAGCACGCTATAAGAATTGTAGTTGGGGAATATTTTTTGTAATTAAAACTTTATTGCAATGTGTATAAAAACATGCCCAGACAAATTTGTCTGTCCGTAACAGTGCTGAGTTTTCATGGTTTTGCCTAAGTCCTCTGCAAAGCTATGAGCTGAAGTTATAAATAGCATAAGGCACACAGAGAAAAGACATAGCTGGATGTGATATAGAAAGAATGCCAGCTCAGATAAAACAGCTAGGCCGCATGTTTGTAGTAAGAACACCCATAAAGGTTAATGTTACCATCTCCACCTTCATAGGCGCAAATGCAGAAAGTTTAAAAGGTTAAAAGTGAGGTGCTAGTAGGCTAAAACTGTACTTTCTGGAATTCTCCATACTGGCTTTATGTTGTGCCAATGACACTGCTGACTTCATGAAAACAAGTGGACCATTGAACACTGAATGTTCCTAAAAATCTCAAATTAGCTTATGCCTGTTTAGTGGTAAAATCAAAAATAGAAGTCAGGATGACAACCAATACTGTATCCTATTTGCTAAAAGCTATTTCTAGAAGTTTGCCAAATAAATTCAGAACTTGGAGGTTTTTTATGCATTAAAAAGCAGTCAATCTATTATCACAGAACCATAGAACAGTTTGGGTTGGAAGGGAGCTTTAAAGGCTATCTAGTCCAACACCCCTGCGAGGAGCAGGGTCATCTCCAACCAGATCAGGTTGCTCAGAGCCCCATCCAATCTGGCCTTGAAAGTTTCCAGGGATGGGGCATCCACCACCTCTCTGGGCAACCTGTTCCAGTGTTTCACCATCATTGCAAGAATTTTCTCCTTACGTCCAGTCTAAATCTACCTCCCTCTATTTTAAAACCATTACCCCTAGTTCTGTCACAACAGGCGCTGCTAAAAAGTTTCTCCCCATCTTTCTTGTAGGCCCCCTTTAGGTACTGGACGACTGCTATGAGATCTCCCTGGAGCCTTCTCTTCTCCAGACTTTTAAATTATGCACTAACCCAAGATAGTTCAGTATTGCTTTTCAAGTTTGTGTTATTTTTCTTTCAGTATTAAATTTTTAACTTATTTCACTTATTATTCCTTTCCATTTTATTTGGATTTCTAAACCAGAATACAAGGAATATCTCTGCAAAGGCAGTGCTCAATACTACATGAGGCATCATATAGATTATGGATCTTCCTGTCTTTGACAGGTGTTTGACCTGAACTGACTGTTTTGCACTGCTGCACAGTCCCACTCTTTGAGCCTTTGGTGCCTCTCTCTGTGTTGGGTTTCTGCTGTATTTTACATGTACAAGACTGTACAAAGACAAAAGAGTCATTTTCCACAGACTAAGTAGGAACATTATAATTTTACAAAAGCTGAGAGTTAATTATGTATATCAGAATGGTCATATTTTCAGATGGGGTGAGTATTTAAAATTCCCTGGTGCCTGACCATACTTGTGCACTGGGGAAAATTTAAACAAGTTAATTTGAAGCACTAGAAAGAGGCCAAAGAATTATTATTAGCTCCCTCAGCACTGCAACTAAATGTTATAGAGCAGGCACACCTTAAAGAACATTTTATGACATTCTTTTTATTCATTTTTGGGGTGAAATATCATCAATCTAAATGCGCTAGTTATCACATTTGTTAAAGAGCTCTAAAAGTGTACATTTGCTGGATGATGTGTTACAGAATTCACTGCAGCAGAAACTCATCACAGTTATCCTCAATTTTTCATGCTGCAGTACTAAGGAAATGAAATCTTGTTGTGGATATCATTAAAATTAGAACTCGTTTTACACATTTCAGTTTTACAGTATTTCCACGTTTTAAATATGTTTTAAGTTACTTAAGAAATTATTAAAGATATTTTAGTTATTTACATTTTTTTTATTGTTATTATTATTAGGCAGTGTAGCTTTCACTGGTAATGTTACTTTCTAAAGACATAAATTATATAATTCTTGTGGTATCGCTGTTTCTGAAATTCACTCCTTACCTTAGTCCACCAGAAGTGAGATCCATAAACCCTGTGGGTATGCTACAAATTCTCTCTCCTAGAAGACACAAAGGGCAGAGGTTTTTGAATCAAGCAGCTGAGGCAGATGGTTGAATGCTAAATGTGTATAGCATTCATTATTGTTAATTTAGAGTTATTATCTTTAAGCAGATGGTTCTGGTGGATCAGCTATTTGGTGGTTTTGAGATTTTCTATATCTGTATTTTAATCTACCTGGGACAAGTGGTAAATACTTTTTTAAAATGTAATTAAGAGGAACTGGCCAGGCCAAGAGATTAGGAATATTCTAAATGGGGAAAGTGGATTGGTAGTGACCCAAATTTTTCATAATCTGTGCTCTCTTTCATAGCCTGTATAAAGTCGGTTAGCTTTCACTATCTTCTTCTGCACATCCCAGAACCACAGCTGGCACTAAATCATATTGTTTTTGTTGAAGATGAACAGGTCTGAACACTGAGCAGTCAGAAATGCAGCATGTGGAGCAATCCCAGGAAGGCTGCATTAAGCATGTCTCTGCAAGGCTTTTCCTTTCAGCTCCATGTTGTACTGCCTTTTTTTTTTTTCTTTTAAATTGCCTGTATCACATCTGTCTGACTTAAGATGATAAGTTCCATGAAGCTGGAACCTGTTCTAATTATAAAGCACGAAACACTCTGTAAATTCATGAATGTACTATGAAAAGTAACTGCATTGGTCATTACTTATGTTTTCTGGTTTAGTTCAAAGCAGGGAAATAAAAAGATGGGACACTCCCAAGAGATGATCTGAAATAAATGTGTTCAGTCTTTACTCCTGGGTTGCTCCATGTTATTAATGAAAATAACCACTATCTTTTGCCAAGAGGCTAGAAGGAAAGAAAGGGAACATGTTGCTCACAGTCATCTGTATCATGGGATCTGGAGGCTCTGCGTGTATTGCAAAAAGTGAAGGTTAGGGACAGGTGAACCATTACAATACTGTTGCTAAGAAGTACTCCCAAGCCAGCCAGGACACTGCCTTGAGGTTCCTCGCTAACTATGAAATTACTCTGCTACCATCCTACATCCTCTAGGAAAATGTCATCTAATCCCCATGAAATTGCACTTCCCCAGGGCTGTGGATTAAGAGTGAAAGGAAACTGGTCTACAATGCAGTAGTAGACATGCTAGGTGAAATGCACCATTTGTGAAAGTGCATGAAATTAAAGGAAGCTCAACTTGTCCTGCTTTTTTCTAATAACATATTTGAAATGCAGTGCAACACCTAGTGTGTACGAATGATGCTACGGAAGTTATACAAATAAATAAGATACCTGAAGCATGAATTAAAGATTTTTACATTAGAGAAAAATAATCAAAGAAAATAGGAATGTCCAAATCCCCCTATTAATCATTGTGTTCAAGTAAAACTGTATACTTTGTGTTAAAAGAAATCCCTGCTGCTATCTCTATCTGTCTGTAAGATAACATGGGCAATGTGGAACATGGAATTTACCTTAGTGGGAAACAAGATAATTATGAGAAATAATTCACAACACTAGGAAATTACTTCCTAGGAAAAACAGCCTTTTTACTACAAGGCTTTACAACAATCTTTAGTTAATAATAGGGAGACTATACATAGCTACCCCACACAGACACATCTGCATCAGAAACCAAACTAACCCTGGCTATTTCCTCAGAATGCAGCTCAGACTGTACCCTAATATCACTTCTCCTTTTAATTCTGTCAAGCTGTACTTGCCACAGGCTTTTTGTTCTTCTCATTCCCTTCTGTCTGATGGCATCACAGTTATACCTTCGTAGCCCTGTTTTCTCATAACTTAGTTATTATGATAGCTGCCTACAGAACACTGTGTCTTTGCAGTTGCATCTAGGAGACACAGTTGTAAAGGTCTTCTGTGCAGAGAAAAAAAGTCATCTCTGATGCTTGAACAGTCTGAACAGTAGTTAGAAAGACACTGCCCCAAAGGATGGCAGTGGCAGGGGAAATTTGTGTAAACAGGGATCTACGTGTTAATGCTACAGGCAGACTCATCCCTTAATGTGTATATTCCAGAGGTACTTCAGTCTGGCAAGGCTACAGGTGAGAAAAGGTTAGCTGAGAGAAGCAGAGAAGCGTTAGTAGGAGTGAGGAGCATCTAACAGTAACCAAGGTGAGGAGAGCAGCAAGACAGCAGTGTGGAGTTAACACTGTGTATTACGCTACACAACATACGCCTAGCAGGACTGAAAATAAGAAGTAGATGGGAAGACTGATTTTCCCGTCAAGAACTCAGGAAAGCTGTAACAAAAATCACACAGCAGTTTTAAATTATCAAAGGCTGTCTTATTTAATAAAGAACAGTTCTAGTAAAAGTTGTGGAAGGAACCTTTTGAAACAAAAGCCTATAGAGATGAACACCTGGATTTGTCCAGGTTTTTTTTTTCTTTCACCACAACAAACAGGTTAGCATAAAGGATTCCTTTATTACAGCATAGAGATTCAGGACTAATCCCAATCTTTGGGGGCAGAAGAGAATTCGTACCAACCTCAGAGCCAAGTGCCTTGTACCAGTGAGAGGCAGAGGGAAGCCCCAAGGTTAGGTTTCAGAGATACTAATGTCACAGCTTCTAAGGAATTCAGAGGGGCTAGGAATGCTTAATCTGAATCTTAGGCAAGTGTCTTAGGAGAAAAAGTGCTTGCCATCCACCTCCCCCGATACATGGTGCCATTGCTTTACCATGAGCCACAGGTAGCAAGCCAAAGGCTTAGAGTGCGGCCTGCAAGCAAAGACTTGCAAGAGCTGGCGCGCTTCTTAGAAACTGACTTCTAAATATCAACTGGCACATCCAAAACCTCCCAATACTAAAAGTAATTATGAATATGATAAATGCTGTGCTCCAATCCTTTTTTTAACTTAAAGCTACTTTTCTCCATTCATAGATGAGAAAGAAAGGCATGTAGTTAAGAAAGATCTCTGGTTTGCTGAAAGGGAACAGGATAAGGGTTGGATGTGGCTACTTATTAAACATGAGATAATGACATTTAGCTGCAGATCTGATTAGGACTCTAAGGACACTGGCAATCTGAGTCGCTTAATGTGATTTCCTAGTATGAAAATGTAAGGTATGCCTAGGATTTAGGGCCAGCATTTCTGGTGTCTTGATTTGCTTTTTTTTTTTGTTTGTTTTCTTTTTCTTTCTGCCTTCTAAACAGTTGGATAAGAGGAAAACCACAAACACTAACACTCAGTTAAATTTGATGTCTTTTGTATCATGGAACTGAAATTAAGAAATAAGAGCAAAGTACAGAAAACTTTCTTAAGGGTAAAAGTTTATCCTCTAAAATGCTCTCCATGGAGAAACTGTGTTGAGTCATCTTCATTATGGCACAACAGAACATTACTTCAGACCTAAAACGATTAGTGTTATGAGTCAGTTCATCAATTGTTTTAGATCTAAAGTCATGTTCCAGCATTGTCATGTAATGCAGTAGGCTTAACTAGCTGGGGAACCAGACAGACAGTTAGACAAGGAGAGAAATGTAGTTCTCATGGATATTTCTTCTGAAAAAAAAGAACAAATACTAGAGCCATATGATTCCCAGCTTCATGTCATGCCTAAGTATCACAGCTCAGTTAAACATCTCTCTCTCTCTCTCTAGCAGAACCCAGGGTGAAAAAGAAAAGTACAATTCTAGCAAAATCAATGTGCATATTTCCACTAGCTGTCTGAAATAAACACTGTGGCAAACATTGAAAATAAGTCTTGGGGACATAACAGATTCTAAGCAAGTAAAAAAAAAACCAGTATGCAGCACCTTGTCACTGACATGTAGCTGCTCCCAGCAAACTTCAGCAGGTACAGTAATTAAGGGTTACAACCCCATGATTAACAACAGCTGATTTTGAAGTACAGATTAGACTGTTTTCGGGTATTAAGCCCGAAACAAAGCCTAATTTGCAAGAGTGCTCCAAGGCAGGAAAACAGCTCTTGATCTCAGTGCCCTTGAAAATGTGGCCTTTTTATTTTAAAAACACACATGGGATTCTGATCATAGTTCTGCTGTACTTGAGGAAAAGTGCTATCAAATTGCTCATCAAACTTAATATAGCTGCTTTTATCATTTTAGAATATTTTAGCAAAACCATAAATTTGCCAAGACCCCTGCTTGAAGAAGAGAGAAAAAAAAAAAGGGCCTTTCCTAAGGAGCTTGCTACGTCAAATGTGAGGCAACAACAACCAAAAATAGTAAAAGCATGTGAGGAAGAAAACTGCATTAAAGTATATAACATAACGAAAAATATTAAAAAGCTATGAGTTCCCAAACACTACACATATAACTCTTGAACAAAGCCAAGTAAATTTCTGATTACGTGTTACAATTTCTACCTTTAAAATCATATATTTCTTCAAGGTGGACCTCACAGATCTCTGAATTGTCCCCATTTGCAATTTCCATGCCAGATGGCTAAATTAAGGCAATTTCATACAAAACAGTTTACATTTGCCAAACCTCTCAAGGTTCAAGCAAAACCTGGAGCAACTGAGTGCTCCTTCATAACTGTACTCCCACTCTTACTAAACCAGTAAGATTATCTTTGCAACTTAATTTCAGTCTTTCAGTCATCTGATTTTTAGGTTTGATAGTAAGGCAGATCCCATCCTCTTCGGCCTCTTTTGCATTAACTTTAAAATAGGATGTTTCAAGTTGTTTCCTCATGAGTAAATTTCATTCCTTGCCTGAAAATCTCCACATACTGGGGTGTGTCTCCAGGTGAGGCTGAAGATTAAGATAGGAATTTGCCAGAGCCCCAAGGCAATAGGGTTGATGAAACAGGAGTATGTTGCTTTAGCTGAGATCAGAGCACCACTCTCTGGACAAAAATTTGCAGCATTTTCTTACCCTCACATGGTAGTTATTCCTGTGCAATTGTTTAATATACTGCATCTTTTCCAGAATTACTGAAGAGGGGATGTCATATCTTCAGCACTGGCTACTTTTCTGCCAAATCTCCTTCCTTTGTGCAGCAATAATCTCAAGGCAGAGATTAGCAGGACTGGTAAAAACCACTGTCTTGATTTAGCTGAGGGTTTTTTTTTTATGTATAGTGTTTAGTGCTATGATGTTTAATGTTTAGTGCCATGAGATGTTGCTATGGATGTTTAATGTTTAGTACTATGAGAACAACTGTATCATCTGAAAGGCTTGACAGTTAGAGTAGAAATTTCAAAAGGAAAATAATGCTTTTCCCTCCCACTCTTGGGGAATGGCAAATTATCCTTAGTAGAGTATTTTCTTTCTCAGTCTGATCTTTGGATGTACTAAAAACAGTTTGATCTGCAGCCATAGGTGTTGAATAGTATACCTCCAGTGTTTTCCTACACTCATACATTTACTGCTGAAATGTCTGAAAAAAAACTGAGGTTGTCTTATCCAACAGTGCTGCTAGTGGCACTTTTTATTACCTACCATGAGAAAAATTAGAAGATCAACAATGAAGGAATGGCACAAAGTAGAGTGGAAATAAGTTCAAAACTCAGGTTTTCTGCAGAATGAAATTTCTTCTGCACAGGGGTACAGCTACTGAGCTATTTGTGCATGAAGGACAGTGGTACAGCAAGCATTCCCAGGAGCACCACAGCAGTGTTTTGAAACAGAAACTGTTTTTTCAAGGATTAAAAATATGGAGGTGGGGTGATGTGCAATGGGTAGCAATACATTACAGCATCATGAAGAAAAGGCAATATGAAACACATGTAAGAAGACATGAAAATAGGAGAGTCGATGAGTGCACCGTGGTTGAGTTCATAGATGATATGGGGTGGTTTGGTAACAAAAGAAGATAACAGGCCAGTTCTTTAGTCACTGAAAAGTCATATAATCTCATTACAGCCAAAGGAAGCAGAACAGCTCTCATCCTCTAATGACCTCACCCGGGATGTAAGACAGATTGTATGAGACAAAGCCTTGAACACAAAACAGAGAGCTATAAGTTGATGTATAGCTCAATGGATGGACAGCCAGCAAGCCTGCTGCAAGTGCGGAGGTTGCACATGCAGACGACAGAGAAAACCCATCTCTCTGTCAAGGGACAGCAGCAATATAGCTTCATTCTAGCACATTCCTTTGCCACACAAGCCACCAATACTGTAAGTGCTGTGCATTGATGGCAGCCGAGTAACATGAGGGATGTTTTCCATCAAGCATGGCAGGCAGCAATAGTGAACAGATGTAATTTCATTTTCTCTTTTCTTGAGAACAAGAAGGATTAAAAAATGTCTTATAACCCAAGCAACATTAGCAATGTTCAATAGGACACTAACATATTTCAGCTGTTTATGACTACCACCTCCAAACCCTGCCCTGCCCTCATCACATAGGGTTTTACTCAAGTACTTGAAAATTTATAGACTGGTTTCATTATGAGACTTTTGAAGTCTGACTCAGAAAAAAGCAAACATAAGTTGACTAGTGCCAAACTGTGAATGAGCACATAAGTAAACAACGAAGGAAAAGCCGTTCACCTCTGAAGATTATAAAAGAGGATATGAACAAGGGAGTTAAAATAACAAAACAGTATTGAAATAGGAGGGTTTTTGTTGGGGTTTTTGGTGATTTTTTTTTTGTTTCAGTAAAATAGAAGCTTATTCAAATCTATTTTGGCAGTTTTTACTTTTGTACAACAGAAATAATGAAAAAAATATTTATTCATATGTGTACCAACTGGTATGTTTGTTTTCTTTTAAACACAACAGAAATTTGATTCAATCCTTCTGCCTCTATGAAGAGTTAGAAAAGCTAGTTCTGTAATTTTTTTGTGTCTTCAGAAATCTACATTTTCCATTGTTCTCTTAGAGCTATTCTAACATTCTGGAGCTGTATGTGAGAGGTGATCAAACCTCTTGAGATTAAGTACCTTCAGCTCCTTCTCCTCCAGTTAAATTTACTTGTATGAATTAGGATCTAGCAACACGCTCCTCACTGTCTCTGAGCTGAATCTGATGTACTGTCGCAGCTCAGATCAGAAGTGCTGAATACACCACCTCTGCTTCCCTGTATATCCAGCCACTTGTCACACTCCTGAACTTCTTCCTGAGCAGTGACACAGCAACTAAAAAACCATATTGAAAAAAAAGATAACTTCACTGACAACTTAAACCTGAGGTCTGTGAAGAAAGAAGCAAAAAGATTGTAAAGAAAGTACATAAACAGAAATGGAATGCAGCTGAAGCAGAATTATCTAACTTTATGGAGCAGTACCAGCTAGGTTAGATGAGATTTCTTGTAGTGTTAAAAGGAATAAAACCAAGAAAAGATGTTTTCAAGAAAAGGTTTTTTTCATGAGTGTATGTATGGAAACCCATGCTGCTGTGTTGTTGCCTTAGCTGCCCTGCAGACTCACGCATGTTATTGTGCTGCTGCTGCAGGGCAGAAAGTCACGCTGTTTCTCTCTCAGCAAGCGCCCAATGTCTGTGAAGACTTACAGGTTCCATTTCTGTATATCAGATACTAGGCGTGAAGTCTTGCTGATGTTGGAGTTCAGATATCAGTTCCTCCCTTGTCTTCTCAAAGCCCCCAAAATGGATGTCCTCATGCTGTTTGTCTCCGATATCTACATCCACTGTATATGTTCAGAAGGCAGGATTTTGGCCTATCGCAGTTTGCACATATAATTTCCATGTAGTCTTCAGGAGAGAGCAGGTCCAACATGCATTTTGGCTACAGTCCACATGCGGCATAGGTGCAGAATACTACTGCAAACCATTTTAGGCCAGTGTTACAAGTATCCTTACAAAGCATGTGGTCTCTTGAAGCGCAGGTTGCCCCATGAAAATCTGAATTTTCATCATAAGAGAAAGATAGTTTTTGCCTCTTAGAAGGCACTGATATACTAGGCAGAGCGAAATAAATACAAGAAAGGTAAACTGTTGTTTCTCTGTTCTCTAATAAATGCATTGCCATTTGTTCTATCTAGTAGCTAAATATTATTGACTTAGAAACTGAGCAAAATCTGAAAGCAAATACAATTTCACTAACTGCAATAGAACTCTTGTCCACCCACGCTATTGGTATATTTGGACCTTTGAGTCATGGCTTTTTAAAAAAATGAGATTTCATCTAACCTCTTTAATCAATAAATTTAATTTGTCCATTCTTATACAGTGTAATACAATTCCTTAAAGCAGAGCGAAATTATTCGAGATATAATTTTGGACATTGGCTCACTACAGAGCAGCTTTCAAAATTATTTATGTCAGGAAAAATTACCTACTACCTACTGGAAGAGCTAACAAAATAACTGAAACACTAAATCCTGGGAGCTGTTAAGCTTCTCCCAGCATCCACAGTATCACTGTAAGTCCACACCAGCTATGAATATTTATGAAGTAGTCTACATCTCACAAACTGAATTCATAGAGGGCTGGCACTGGCAATATCCCATACCAGCATCTGACTCAGCCTCCTGTCTCCTTCTGTCAGAAACTCAGCTCATTTAAAATGTAAGTTTCTGTCTACTTTGTTTGCAAGGAAAATCCATTAAATATGATTATCTGTATAAGCCTAATTCACATAATCTGTAAATGTAATTCACATAGACTTTGGGATGTTTATTAGGGAACATATAACATTAATGTGTCAGTTCTATTTCTGTTTTTCACAGATAAGGCAGGAAAAATGGGGATGTACAACAGATTACACACTTGATCATGAATACTGCGCTTCATTACATGTGAGGGGAAAGTGTGACAGGCAGCATCTTCCACAGGACGAAACTAAATCTAAGGAAGCTAATGGAACCACAGGACTACTCAATTCCCATCAAGGAGAGTCTTGAAACTGTGGGACACCAGCCTAACTGCAGTACACTCAGTCTTACTTGAAATACCTGCTGAAAAAATGCAAGAAGAAACTTGGTTATTTCACATGTATGAACTATATTTTGGGGGAAGTATTTGGGGATAAGTACTTCCTAGAACAATTTATATTTTACATCCTGACATCTCTGTAACCCAACAGCTGTTTGATATAAACATAAAACACCTAGTATGTTTTATGAAGTATTTACTGCATGGTTGTACTTCTTCCTGAGCAACTTCAGCAAAAAATGTGACGCTGCAGCACATATATATTGGAAATTGGGTGCAAAATTAAAAGCATGAACTAAGACAAAACGCAATAATAGCAGGTCAGATCTTGAAAGTGCTGCTTGAGGGGAACAGTCTGAGTCAATAGCAGAACAGCACTGCATTCAGTGATTTACTGATCATTAGGGCTTTGTTCTTGCCAGTACAGGTTGGAAAGGATGCCTGCACCAGCCTTCACAATGTATCTTCCCAGTCAATAAATTTTCTCTGTGCCACAGAATTCCTTTGACACTAAGTACAAGTCTAGGAGCTGTCATATTTGTTGCGTCTGACTTTAACTCACTTTCAGCTTACAAGACAGTTAAGAGCAGAACAAAGTTTGGGCTATGACACTGGAGAAGCCTTCAAAACACATCCTTTTAAGACCTTGGAATATGTAAGCTCAAAATTATTGGGAACTGAAAGCCGTGAACAGAGTACATCTAAGCACTGGACATACCCAGAACATTCACCATCTACAAAGGGGATGGGAAGGAAGAAAAAAACAATAGAAAAGATCTTAACAGAAGCAGGTTGTGCAGTCATTTCCTTTCACAAGAGTATTTGACGACTTCCAGATTGTTCTCAGGAGGTGCCTTTGCAATATATGTACGCATACACAAAGCAGCACTTCTCTTCACTAGAGAAAGCTGGTATCAGCTAAGCTTCAGCAAGACCTGCCACAGAGCCTGAGTTTTGAGCCTAACCAGAAACAGGTAAACATTTTCTCGTTGAGTCAACAGAGAGCTTCATGGTACTGCTAAGACAGATAGGTTTAATTCTGTTCCTTTGTGTTGCAGTGCAACTCAGCTGTGTTCGAGGGGCCAAGCTAGCATTTAGGAATTAAAAATAATGACAATAGTATCAGACCTCTGACATGAAAGATCTCGTAAAGAATAATAATGTATTTACTTATTTAAACAACTTTATTATACTTTCCTCCTAAAGGCAGTATGCAAATGGATATAAAGATGCAAAGGGAATTAAAGGCTTTAGTTTCTTCTTGAAAAGCACAAATAATTCTTAGGCAACCACCACCCACCCCACACTTGCGTGCTTGTAAAAACTCTGGCCACAGCCAAGGCAGTGCTGCACTTGTTCCCAGAAACATCATGTTGGTGTAATATGAAGAGCCCAGCAAGCTTCCAAAACCCTGCTAAATCCCATAAGGTCTTTTTTAATAAGTAGCACAAATCTTGTAAAATTGTCTAAAAGTATTGTAGGATATTTGCTCTTTATATTCTCATTGTGGAAGTTTTTACAGCATGTTCAGGAATGTTTCAGTGTTTGTTCAAGTTGTAACACTACACAGTGAGCCTGGCTGGGCTTCTACAGACTAAGAGGAAAAAGCCAAGCTTGGTAGCAGACGTCCTCCCCACACAAAGGAAACCTAGCACGTGCCATGAAGTGTGCTGCAGTGTTCTGGGAAATGCTCCTAGGACTGGATTCCTTGATACAAGACTGCTCATCTCCATGGTCTTCCCCAAGCTGCTGAGAGGTTTTTGTTACCTCTAGGGTGTATTTCCAGTAAACACAGAAAGAGACATAGTCTTCTGACCACGTTTGCAAAACCAGTGAATGAAACTGAAACTTTTAAAGAATGACTTATCAATTCCTATCAAGAAAAAAAAAAAAACAATGTCGTAAGGTCTCTATAGTTTGGCCTGGTGCTCCAACTCTCTAACTCCTTTTCACATTTAATTTATTTACCAATGATGCTACAGATAAATTAATCTCAAGCAACTATATTTAAACTCTACAAAAATGCTAAGCCCTATTATTCCAGACAACACTTTATGAGCCTCTCAGTCTACACGAGTCAGCCTGCTTGCTTTACTCTTTTGTAACACGTGCTTTGCAGTCCTGTTGTGCTGTGCATATCACCACAGAGGCAGCGGAAGGCCAGTGTGGTATGAAAGGACCAAGTGGAGCTGCCAGAATCATAGAGCTCAGAGCTGAGCAGATTACCCAAATACATTAGCAGAAAGCTAATTAAATAAAAGCAGAGGAGATAAAACATATTTTAAAAGTGTAAGCAGGATGCTAATAAGCAGCACATAGAGACAAACAGTCATCTCTTAGGGAGTCACAAAATATGCCGAAGTGTTGGTTCTTCCTTTTTGAGAAAGGTAAGCCATGGTAAGGTATCCATTCACCATTTTTAATGAGTGTTAAGCTGACATTAAACATCACTTTTAAACAGGTTGCCTTCAGAAAAAAAATGATCAACAGGAATGGTGTAATGTCATCTGCTAGGAGGAGGAAGCAGTGCTAAAGTAACAAGTCCTGTCTCATTTTTCTTTAATTGGGATCAGGTATCAAATAAAGACTACCTTGTGTAAGTGCCATAGAACAACACATTGGCTCCCACACTGAAACTTTCCTACTTTACTCACAGCATCCTTGGAGATATGTGTCCTTGACTGGACACAGACTCGAAAAACATGCTCTAGTTGACCCTGCTTTGAGCGTGGGGGGTTGGACCGTACAATCTTCCAAAGATCTCTTTCAACTCAGTGATTTTGTCATTCTGTAAAAATATTGTTTTAACTCACAGTTTTCTTAAAAACTCACTACCTGGTGACATGTCGTTATACAAAATTCATTATTTCCATGTTCAATACAGTTCTCATATCCCTAATTATACCGGATTGTTTGAGAAAGATATTTAAAATCATTTTCATGAGTCAATAAGCTGAAAAAAAATAAAATTAATACAAAAGCAAAATTTTGGTACTTTTTATGGTCAAAAATCACAAGGTTTCTGACTGAAGATCTCTAAAATCTTATGGTTTACAACATTAGTACTGAGGCAAATTTCTCTGTAACTAGTATAGTTAAACACAAATCAGAAATTTTATTTAAGATTGAATAGGGGAAACAATTACATAAAAAATTGTGTAAAACAGATGTAGGATACTCCAAAGCCTAAATGGGAGCAGATGTTTTAAACAATGCCTGATTATATGAGATTTGTTGTCCCTTATTTTAGCCTGTCTTCTGTTCTTGGACAATCTATAAACACTAGCCCTCTTTTGATATTTACTTTTAAGAAAAATGGGAATAAATATACGAATTATTAGGACCCATACAATAGGAACACTTGCTTGTTATTTAAGGATGGAAGTTCCACATCTGTTTGACAGCTGTCCTGCTCTTCTGTTTACTTGAAAAGCATGTACATTTGACAGTCATTCACAGACTGTTGCCTAAAGAAGAGCATTCTAGGTGATTTCAAACTGCATTTTTATTCTGACACAACACCTTGCAATTCTTTACAAGCAGGATACTTCAGCTTAGGAGCAGTTTGTAGAACTTGTGGTAGAGCATATCCTTCTTTTACTCTGGTACCACACTAGATAAATTCACAAGTTAGAAAAGGCTTTGTGAGAAAAATTAGCAACTACTTTTTAAAAGCTGTTAATTCAAACCATTTATCTTTGTTCCCCTTGAATTGAGTAACACAGAAACTACAAACAGCATGAGAAACAGGTAATAGAGGAGTGCCTGTCTTCTCTGTGTTTGCAAGAGCAGCATTTTATCTTTCGTGGTCAGATAGAAAGCAGGAAAATGCTGGATACCATCTGCTAATCTCAGGTGTTCAAACATCATATGACCCTAGACATCATATGCCTTGAGATTTAGAGGGCTCTGTCTTTTGCTTTTGTTTTTTGATTGCAGTGATCATATTACTCATCCCTTCCCTTTTCTTCACTCTCAACCAGTGAAGCCGGCCTGCCCAAGGAACAAAACCCTTACAAAACTGTGCAAGGTTGAAGATAAGACTGTAGTGGGGTAGATTCCAGTTAGTTCTGCCTTCTCAAGTCCTTGGCCGTTTTTTCAGCCAGCAACAAAATATGTGGTAGCCGTTGAGTCCAAGGCAAGCTAATATTTTTCTGTTAAAGGCCACAAATTGTGTTGAGTGTGGTAGGACTCAGTAACTGCTCTATTTACAAATATGTTAATAATAACATAAAATTTATCTTTTTCTTTTCTCCCTAAACATTGCTGCTTCCCACAGTTACTCTTCCAGCAGTACTTCAGCTGCTGAGATTTCTCCATTTTCTGTTTTCTTTCTAGAAAGCCAGATGCCTTACTAAGCTAACAGATGCAACACAGTCTTCTTAGCTAGTAGCATCACATGTATGGCATATAGCATAGTCTATATGACACTTAAGGACAGCCATCAGGGCTATTATATCAGGAATCTAAAAAGAATTGTACTGTTCAGGTGTCATTTGCACCACAGCTGCCCAAACCAGTGGTTATCACAGTTTCTCATTTGTCTGTGTATGAAACATTTCTTCTTTCTCGCAGGAGTCCCTGTTCCTCTTGGATCCAAAAAGACAACCGCTGCTTATACTTGAGATTATGCACGTGTCTCCCCATCGCCATCCCCATCTCCCCATCGCTCCCCTCTTTGAGAAATGATGTCTTCTAAATCGGTGGGGAAGACCTGCAAGTAAGTGCGAATGAGCTGTGTTCCAGAAGCTTCCCCTCACACCTTCTACTCCTACAAATTTTGAGAATAATTAATCCATTAGAACTTACTTAACATTTTTCAAAGTTCATTATGCTCAAGTGATGTGTTTGAAGGTGAAAATATCAGATGAACTACCTATGTCATCTTTATATTAATGAGGCCACACCATGTAGAAGATAAAGTACATCCAGTGATTCAGGTGCTTCACCTGACATGCCACTGAACATTCTGATTAATCAGATTAGGTTTAGGAAGTCTAATTTTAGTTTCTGTGAATTTTGGTTAAAGTAAAAAACTTGACATAAAATGCAGACATACAATACACATCACACAAGTTTGTACAATTACTTGTTTATAAAGTAAACAAAAATTTGAGCTCCCAACAACTACTGTTCTGATGTCATCTCATTACTTGAAACACTTAAAACAGTTGCAAAACATTTCTTGTAACATCAATCAATTAATAATAAATAGTTAGAATCCTTTCCAAATTAGAATGCTAGAAAGTTAAAGACAAAGTTAAAGTTAGCTTCTTCATTCATGCCTAGAGACATAATGAATAAAGGGCTTTTAAGAGTTAAAAAAGAAATCAGAGAGGGAAGCTGTAGCTCTGCAAGCTATTTCACCATTTCCCCTCCTCTCATCTGGATTGGATCGTGTTACTGTATGAGTCAGCTAATTATGAAAGATTTCTCTGAAATGAATTAGATGAACCCAGCATCTTTAACAGAAACAGATCCTGTGACTTGGCAGAGTTCCCATCATGGTCCAAATAAAGCCCACCCAGATGTGACCACTTCCTTTACTGTAACTCAAAGAACATAGCAAAACATCAGTATGAACTTCCTCAGCTCAGCATCTTTCCAGTGTTCCTGATGAATAGGGAAGTAACCTTTCCAGTTTACCATCTGCTACTCTGATGAATCAAATCACACATGGCACTAGACCCAGAGATAAACTAGTTTAATGTTATAGAGATCAGTTCTGGTTTTGCATTAAAATATGCCTGTTTAATAGTATCTTCAAAAAATGACCAGGACCTATGGACAAAGTAGGTATTTTTAAGTGGTGAGTCTGATGAAGTTAAGGGTTCTAAGGTTGTCCAAAGGCACTATTATCCCAAATCTGTTTTCCAGTTTTAGTATTTTTGAAACTAAATGTACCTGGTGCACTTTGCTACCTGGTGAAATGATTGAGCACTTAATTACTGGTCTAATCTCAAATTCTTTCATATTAGTTTGTAGATTAGTCTGACTTTGATCACCCTCAAACTGAAATTGTGCTATAGTTCACTGCTTTGAAAGAGTGACTAGAAACGTATGAGTCTTTAGTTGTGTTTCCCTCTGTGAAAGAGATTAACTTCACAGTTAACCCAAACTATACTATAGCTCAATCACAGATTTGCAAACTTAACTCCCTGAAGCTAAGAAGAGGCTGAGGTGATATAAGTTGTAACCCGCACCATAAATGAACATTTAATTCATTTAGTAAGTCAGATGCGTCAGCAGAACTGGCCAGTTATCTGTTTAGACAAGTGATATCACTCACACCTGGTTAACATAAAGTAAAAGAGCTTGGGGAAGAAGCAGAGTCAGAAGTAGAGACAGAAACAAACTCCAGGCACTGAGAGCTGTCAGAGGAAAAGAGGATACACCTCTCTATCCTATATAAATACCTATCCTGAATTAACTACACAGCTTAATGTATGACTAGTGGACCTTTGGCCAACTAGAATTCAAAGTAGATAAGGCTAAGTTGGTCACACAAATCTCTGGAAATCTTGCTGGGAAATTCACCTTTTCATTTACTCTTACATTTAAAGGAAATAAATGTTCTAAATGCACTTCTTTTCAGTGAGACTCAACAATGTGAGAATATTAAATCAATCTAATATCTTTTAGTAATTTAGATTGCAAACTGACTTTCAAAGCCTAAAAGATCAGTTTTACTTATAGTACTAAATATATGGCAAAATTATCTTCTTTCCTATGCTGGTTAAAATCAACAAATCCTATAAAGGCAGGCAAAATTTGACTTATTATAGGACTCAAAAAACAAGAGCTATTTGAAAGGATTCTGTCTATCCTTACCAGTTTGTGATAATATTTGGCCATATTAGTATTGCTAATTGGAATTTTTTTTTGTTGGTTTCTTTAAACATGACTATTTAATAGTTTCCTTTATGTTTTTTAACCTTTTTCCCACCTAGTATCTTAGTCTACTCTATTTAAATTTTCCAGTAGATTTTATACATATTTATTGAGCTCTGTAGTTACATTTGACCTAATGGATACATATATTCTTTCTGTTCTTTCAAGTGATACCCCACGACACTTACTGATGTGATAAAAATCTATTTGCTTGGCCTTGAAGTTATCTAGGAGAATGACGCACTTTCAGTGTGAGGTCATGATTTCTAGTGGAGACGTTGAATAATATCTATCTCCAATTTATGTCATTAATTTTCTGCAACTAAGTCTAAACTGATGCCTGTTAGTGCTCTCCAAAGGGTAGTTAGAATCAGCTAATATTTTCTGATTGAATGTTTACTTTTCAATATGTGCAATGAATTTATTGCTGCAAATTTTTTTTACATGGAAAATCCCATTTATCCTCTATGTCTGTATTATAACAAGCTCCTGTGAGGGAACATTCCCTGGTAAAATAGACCAGTGACAGAGTTAGAACTGAAACTGTTTCAAATCTGATTACATCTATTACTTTTACTATGAAGTGTCATGAGCCTTGTAAACAATTTATTGCTTTTCATTTTCATTTGTTATTAAAATGTTCTTATTCAACCTAAAATTACTTTCTGACAAAAACTATGAGAGAAATAAAGTTTTAAAAAGTTTATTTTGGATAGAATCTAATATTTGAAATTAGTGGTCCCACTTCAGGATCTTTCTGTGTGAAAATTCAGTTTCCCAGCAGGGCCCTAGAGGATGTATTTGCTGTACCTAGCTCATGCCACATAGCCCAGGGGCTACTGCACTTTCTGAGCAATGGGATATATCATTTTCAAACCCTCTCTGATTCAGAGGATTTGGATGAGGTCTCTTGTCGACCAGTCTCTGTATATTGCTAACCACAAGCATTCTAAAGCGCAAGGATGGGTACAAGAAGCATCTTCTCTTTGCCAGTTTGGTCAGCAGTAATGATCCCACTTTATTAGACAAGTATCAAGAATTTAAACAAACAGAAGAAAAATATTTTGAGAACGCTGAAACTTCAGGGTGGTTGGGCAAAATTACTACCCAAGACCAACTGAAGCATGTGAATACTTTTAGTGAAGTAAAACTGCATTTTTCTATAAAGAAACAATCCTCACAAAAATCTTGCTGATCCTGACAAACATCTCTGTCCTTGCACCATGCCATCCATCCAGAAAAACACTATTCTGCATTTCAGTATTCCTGAATTAATTTGGTTTTGCAGAGAATAAAGACGGTACAAAAATCAGTATGTGAAGCAAGAAAATACTTAGAAAAAGGAAGATTTACCTTTCCAAATAAAGTTAACATTACAGAAATTAAATTACTCTGTACTAGCAATAGAAAAGCAAAACCTATTTAGTATTTTGGCAAAGGTTTAATTTCTGTTTAATCTGTTGCCTATTAGGTTCACACAGTGTTTCCTCCTCTTATATGATTTATTATTCATTTCAAGCTCTTTTTCTTTTTTAAGAATAACCTCCCCAAGTCCTCTGTAATTCAACTATTTAAACTAAATCATAGGTGGTGGTGTTTTTTTTCTGAAAAAAAAAAAAAAAAATCCTTTTACCCAGCCCTACCTGTTTTTAAAATTAAAATTAGTCAAAAGCTAACTGTTTTTTGGCTAAATAGCACTGTCAAACAGTCTTCATCAAGACAATCATTATTTTAATCCTATCACCTTTATGCTTGTATCCAACTTTATTCCAGTGTTCCACTACAATGTCATTATCAGGGCACACAGAGCTGGTGACTGCCTTGTGTGGCAGACTACAATGTACAGGGCATTGACAGCTCTGTATGCATGCGGCTGGGTGTCTAGCCTGAACAGCTGCCTGCCCGCACAGCCCATGCTCTTGCTTTTCTTGACATAGAGTCAGAGCTTGCAGCATTTTTGAGCTCCCAGAAGAGAGAGCAGCTATCTTCTGCAAGGTAAGGGAAGGATAAATAAGTTTTGTTCTCTGGAAGTTCCCTCCGGCTGTGTTTCAGACCAGCCGTCTTTCCTATTCCCCTGAAACAGGAGGAAGACTTGCTGGAGGAAAAAGAAGAGACGAATGTAGGCAGTTATGAAGTGCCTATGAAAGCCAAATAGAAGGTTAATGAGAAGGTGGGTAGAAAACTAGCAGGTGGAACAGAGTCACAGAAAAGAGAGAGAAGAGAGAGAAAAGAGAGATAATACACACCCCCGTCCTTCCTCTCAGGGATCTCTGAAATAACCTAGTGTATTCCAAATCTCTAATGTCTGCCCTTATAGTCTCTTCTTCCAGGCTCATTGTCTCTCCAACAAAACCTATGGTGTCAATAGCAAAAGATTGATTTTGCCTGCTGAGAAATTTTGAGCCAGCTCTGAGCTTGAAAAAGAGAGCATGTCACTTGATTCTGTCTTAATCCAGGTAACACTGGCAACAGCCAGTCCAGGACCTAGAGCCCTGGTTTGTAAAGGAGAATCATCCAGCCTTCAGAAGCAGCAACAATGGCACAGGTGCCCAACAAAAGTGAGAACAGGTGTTTACTATAAAGATAAAAGTACAGTACAAGAAAAAACTCCAATACTTCTATTCACAGTCTAGTGCACTCCCACCAAGCACATCTTATCTGTAGGAGAACACTTGCAGAACTCATCTGATATTGTAACTCTGGATATTCATAACCCTCTGAAATGAGAGAGCACTGAGCTTCTGCATAGCCATCTATACACTCAGACAGGTAACATTTGCTTACAGTAGGCTTGTTTGTGCTAACAAGAAAACCATAATGATTAGAAATTTGTGTTTTCTTAAGTGCAAAATAGGGTTCTGATGCAATTCAGGTACAGAGCTGTAAACATGTAGCTAGTATTTACACATGAATCCAAAGTTGATTCTGTGCTTGTTTCTGAAATGGCTATTGCCACCTTTTTCTCCTCAAGCTTACCTGATATGAAAATACTTATGGCTGCAGCTGTTTTTTGGCACAAGAACACCTGTTCTGTACTAGTCATTTCTTGCCCAGTTTTTCATCCATGAGACATCAAAAAAAAATACACCACTATTTTTTCGGTGATTATAGCTTGGTGTCATGGCCACCTTCAAAACAAACAGTTGTGCCAGCCAAAAGCACATGTATCATTATTAATATACTGAGGTTTGCTGTAATGGAACATACTCCAGCAATCTATTCATCTGTGGCCTCCAGGCTCCCTTCTTGTAAACAGCAAATGTTTATGCTGTGAAATGGAGATCAAATTTGGGCATGTGCAAAAAAAAAGGCATGCTCAACCTCATTTTTGGAATCAAGTCTAAAATTTCCATCTTCAGACTTACCATTTAGTTCGCGTCCAATCTGGAAAGAACCTAAATTACCTGGGCGTTTATTCACTTGCCATAAAAACACTGTTATGTAAATGTAAGGATTCAGGCAGTGATATCAAATCCTAAGGTCACCAAAATACTCAGTGTATGATAACACATTGATCTACGTTGCTTGCAAATACTTATTTAACTGATGTTGGGGGAACAGTGGGGGAAAAGTGTGTTTAATCCACTTTTTACTCAACAGCATAGTAGCTCCACGGATCATCTATGTAGGAAAGACATGGATTCAAATTATTTTCCAAATTGAACAGGCATTTGAACTTTGTTTTCCACACACATAGGAAAGGTGAGCTAACCTTTTGGATATCAAGTTTTCAGATGGGGTCAGCCTCTCCCAGTCATGTTGTTCCGTTTTTATATAAAGCTCATATATCTACAGAAGAAAGAATGACTCCATAGCATGTTGATTAGGGCATACAGCTGATGCTGTCTCGAAGATCTGGAAGACATATACAGGAAAACAGACAGCTTCTTTTCCTCAGAGGTGCACAGTGATAGGACAAGCGTCCACAGACTCAGGTGGAAGCATGGGAAATTCCAACTGGATATAAGGATTTGGTTTTTGTTTAAACCATGGGGGTGGTCGAACACTGCAACACAGCCCAGAGAGGCTGTTCAATCTCCGTTGCTGGAGGTGCTTAGGGCAGAACTGGACACAGCCCTGATCTCATCAGAACTGCTTTGGGCAAGGAGCGAGCTGACCTCTGGAGATCTCTACCAACCTAACTTATTCTATGGTTCAGATCCAAAGCAGACAGAAATGGAGCAGAGCTGGAACATTTTCCCCTAGGAAGACTCTCCTTACACCTCGAGCTCCTTTGCCGTCCCTCATAAGACTAACCACTCTCCGTTTTAACCTCTTTTGCTAGGCTGACACTCCCCACTCCACCACAGATCCGCAGGCCCTTCCAGCTTTGTGGGGTTTGTCCCTGTCTTTCAAAACTTAAAGCTCAGAAGTTTCTCTTCTCATCTGCAGCTGCAGTAGGAGACATTTACACCAATTGTTTGAGGGCTCTGAGGGCACTTCTAGGCCTTACTGTTCAGACCAGCTGCCCCTGGGCCCTCTTCCATGGGCCCAAGACCCCATCTCAGCCCCCGCAGGGACATCAGTCCCTGCCCCAGCAATGTGGCAGCAGGGCTAATCTCCAGCTCCTCGCAGCCCATCCTTGGGCCCAGCCTGTCCACAGGCTGATGTCCTTTCCCCAAGGAGGTGGCTGATGCTGGGTGGCTGGGGCTGCCCTGCAACTGCCCAGCTCCCTGGCTGGGGGGTGGGACAGGCCCAGGCTGCCAGGCTTGGCCTTGACACGCCAGGGAGCCCCCAGCCCCTCCAGTGTCCTGACAAATTGTGAAGAACCATGCCCAGAAGGAAATTAGTAGATAATAGTAGACAAATATAATAGTATACAATAGTAGACAAATATTACTAAGCCTATATAATATATAGACCATGAACATATATATATACATAAAACCTGAGCATATCAACCCCATGCTTCGGCTGCCACTGCAGACTAAGTCCAAATTGAAACATGTGCCTCAATATTTTGTTACCTTTTAATATACTAATAATACTTGAAGATTTTAAAATTACTTCTTTCCCTTCTTTCCTATGACACGATCCCTCCTACAGCCACCAGCAAGTTCACCGGGTGTAAATTATAGAATTTGTTCCCCTATAAAGTTTTACTCCCTTAAAATTCCTCTCTGAAAATAATTTGCTCCCTGCTGAGACTCATGGAGGCAGAATTAATTTGAAATTAATTTCTTAATCAGATTTCACAAAAATGTAACATTAACCAGATTACTTCTAACTGTTTAAAAAGGAGAAATAACTAAAATCATAGAATCATAGCATCCAAGAATAGTTTGGGTTGGAAGGAACCTTTAAAGGTCATCTAGTCCAACCACCCTGCAAGGAGCAGGGACATCTCCAACCAGATCAGGTTGTTCAGAGCCTCATCCAACCTGGCCTTGAATGTTTCCAGGGATGGGGCATCCACCACCTCTCTGGGCAACCTGTTCCAGTGTTCCACCACCCTCATTGTAAAAAATATTTTCCTAATGTCTAAACTGAATCTACCTCCCTCTATTTTAAAAACATTACCCCTTGTCTTATCACAACAGGCCCTGATAAAAAGTTTCTCCCCATCTTTCCTGTAGGCCTCCTTTAGGCACTGGAAGGCTGCTATAAGGTCTCCCCGGAGCCTTCTCTTCTCCAAGCTGAACAGCCCCAACTCTCTCAGCCTGTCCTCAGAGGAGAGGTGTTCCAGCCCTCTTATCATCTTCATGGCCCTCCCCTGGACTCACTCCAACAGGTCCATGTCCTTCTTATGTTGGCGGCTCCAGAGCTGGACACAGTACTCCAGGTGGGGTCTCACCAGAGTGGAGTAGAGGAGCAGAATCACCTCCCTTGACCTGCTGGCCATGCTTGTTTTGATGTAGCACAGAATGTGGTTGGCTTTCTGGGCTGCAAGTGCTCATTGTCAGCTCATGTCCAACTTCTCATCTACCAGCACTCCCAAGTCCTTTTCCTCAGGGCTGCTCTTAATCAGTTCTCTGACCAGCCTGTGTTTGTGCTTGGGATTCCCTCAACCCATGTGCAAGACCTTGCACTTGGCCTGGTTGAACTTCATGAGGTTTGCACGGGCCCACCTCTCCAGCCTCTCAAGGTGGGTTTAGATGGCATCCCTTCCCCCCAGTGTGTCAACTACACCACACAGCTTGGTGTCATCAGCGAACTTGCTGAGGGTGCACTCTGTCCAACTGTCCACAATGTCGACAAAGATGTTAAACAGGGCCAGGCCCAATAAGAATAAGATAAGTTTTGGATTCTGCATAAAAAATAAACAGCTAAAATAGAAAGCTAGAGAGCACGGTGCACTGGGCTGTTGGGAATGCTCGGTGGACTACTAAAGGTGATCATATCATTTTTCCACAGTTTATAATATCCTGGCCATTTTGCCTACCATAGTCAGTTGTACTTCAACAAGACATTCTTCACTTTGTATCTTCACCTGTTTCTTACCATATTAAAAGCAAATGACATCAAGCCTGAAGCTTAGACAGACATTTATAAAGTCAGACACAAAGATTAGGGTTGTTCCCATCAAGCTAAGAATTACTGTAAAACTCAACTTCAACACAGAGTAAAGGGCAAACATCTTTGACCAGTCTTCCCTAAGATAAAGCAATACGTGTATTACAATGTTCCAAAACAAAACCTCCATAATAAACCTTGTCCCTAGAGGATGACAGGAAAAAAACAGACCATATATAATAGACTTTTCTTAGTTCAATTAAAGCACAACAGGTTGGTGATTAACAAACTGTAGAGAACTGAGAAGCCACAGGAGAAAGGACCCTGTTGTTCATCTTCACAGTCTAAGGCTTCCGTGTGACTATCCGATTACTGTTGGACTAGATGACCTTTGAAGGTCCCTTCCAACCCTCACCATTCTATGAGTCTATGATTCTGCTTTCCTCACTATTGACCTTCAATTCTCACAGCAGAGAGCCTGGAATCCAAGGCCCCAGTTTCACGATACTACAGCACCTTATTTAACTCCCATTTCACACACCAAGGAAGACAAAATTCTTGTGGAAAACATATTCTGACACTAAAGAAGTTGAGAGAAAGAAGTCCAGCAGCCTGAGCTTCCTATTAGCAATATTTTTAAACTCTCATTTTGCTTTGTAGCCTTCAGCTTTCACACATGCATATGTCCATGGATTTTATTGCAGCAGAAATTACAAGGTTTTTTCATATACAACAATATTTTCCAACACGCATCTCAACTGAAGCTGAATGAATGGTTCAAAAGAAACCACTGTCACCAGAGATAAACTATTACTTCATTGAATGGTATCCAAGGTGTGAACAATCAGACAGAACCCTAGAAAGAAATAATGCAGTAGTGTAACCATCTACCAGTCAAAGAAATCTTCCTTCAGATTGCTTCTAGTTAATCCATAGCTAATAATAAGGGTTCACAGCAGGAATCAGTGGAGAGCTTTCCGTCAGCTATCAAAATAAAGTCAGGCTAGAATAGAGATCAGACATGGAAAAAGTTTCTGTCAACATAGTTAAATTTTGGCAATATGAAGGCAAGGAGTGCAGTAACCTTAAAATAAAGGCTTCCTACTGACTGTAACTGTAACTCTAATAGTTTGTATTACGTACGAACATCCACTACAAGCAATCTGACAACATTATCTCACGATTATGCACATATAAGCTAACAATTTTCCCCTTGTGATGATCATAAAAAAGTCAGTTCTGGATGGGAAATGATGAGACAAAAGAGACTTGACCTTGAAGAGGAAAATTAACTAAATTTAAATATTTTTCCTTATTCACAATGGAAAAAAACATGAACTCGTAGGGAAAATATTTCATTCTCAGAACCCATTTGAAGGTCAGGAAAGCAAAAGCACTAACTACCGAGAAATAAAACACTGGGATTCATTAAATTTTCTCTCAAGCCATATCTTTTGGGAAGACTAGAGGAAAAAAAAAAACCAAGCTTGAGCTAAATGATAGCAAACACATCCATAAATGTCAAAGAAATCTAGACAAGTTAAACTGATTAGACATAAAGTAGCACAGTGAATTACAACACCACCATTTAAATCAATCAAGGAAGTAAGCATAGGAAAATTTGTCTCTGACAAATTAGTTAGTGTTAGAGCAATCCAAACGTCTCAACCATATTCCCTCATCTCTGATGAAATTTGAGTGATTTCAGCTTTCGATGTTGAGCACCTTCTCTCTAATTACATGAGCACATAGTTAGCCTCTCTGAAGAGCCTATGAAGAGCTAACTGCCATAATAAAAATTGCTGTGAATAGATTCCCCTGATCAGCCATTTGATGCAATGAGATTCTAGGGTTCCTAATTTGATAAGGCTCCAGCAGTTGCTGTAAAAACTGCTTTAGATAAAAAAATAAGCTGCATTTGAGGTCTTCGCAAACATTTTTAATTTCTTCATCCATGTCTAAGTGTTTCTTATCCACAAAATAGATACAATAAGTACACAAAGAAATACAGTCACATGTAATGATAAGAGACTTTATCCTAGCTTTATAGACAGGATGTAGGCTAATAAATTCTATTCGTCAATATTTCCTCTGCAATTTTGAGATGACAGTTTTATTCGTCATCTCCTTTTCTATATGGCTGAATAACACTGTTTAGGTGAACTTAACACTTAACACCACAAGAATCCCCAAGCACTAAAGATCACTGACTCAGACAAACATGGATACTTCTCAAGACAAACTAGTTTTCAAAACTCATCTCCAAAAGATAGACAGCTACGCAAGATAATTGTCAGAAAGGGTTGATTTGCAGTGGGGAAAATAGGACTAGAATCTAGAGGAGAAAGAGACATTTCAGAGAGTGCAGGAAGCATGTTTGAGAAGGAACATAAACTGGCCTAGACAGATTACCTTATCAAAACTGTTATAACGCTATGACAGGTATTCCAGCTTATTTTGATCTCTTTACCAGAAAGCATAGACATGTGCCAGGACAGAAACTTATTCAGAGAAGAAAGTGAGGTGACTAGAAAGGGTAGATATTCTTTTGCAGACAACCACTGCCAGAGAGAGGTTGAATCCGAATGTTCTTACTCACACCAGCTTCATTTCCCTCCTGTTTAGTATCGCTTTTTGCAGGACAGCACTAACAGACTGCTGCTAAAAGGATACCAGATTTCTTTTGACAATGCTTCACCACTTCAGGAGATTTACATCTCTAAGGCTCACTGCTTGGCTGTGCCCTGCAGAAGACTCTGGAAGTCTGAGGAGATAGGACAAGCAATTCAGCATTTAAAAAAACACCCCTATGGATTACAAATTACATTCAGAAAGGGTGAGAAATAATAAAACATTCTTACCAATAAATGGATTAGAGAAGAATTCTGCATTTTACTACAATCTTAGCTGTGTTTGGGTAAGTCAGGTTTCATCTACTGACTTAAAAATATGAGCTACCTCAAAGCTTTTTAACAGTGTAAGTAGGTCACAATATGAAAGTTTAATTTGTTCTTGCTGCAGGAGCAACACTAAGGCAAGGGAAGAAGAGGTAAACATAGTGAAAGAAGCCAGCACAGAGGACCATTAGAAGTGTACAGTGCTTCCTGAGGGCAACCATGGAGCCACTGAATGCCACCTGATGTAGAGACGTCAGAACACCAGAGCATAGACATATCAGAACAACATTCCCCTCATCAATCTCCTGCCAAGGTGAATGGCCAGATTGGCCACGGTGAGGAAGAGCTCCCATGACTTGGTAGGGCATGAGGTAAAGAGGGTTTAAATTAAAAGGCGTGAGAAAAAGCCTAGCAAGAATTTCATTGCAAAGTCTGCAATCTAGCACATTTATTGTACTTGTGTTTTGTCAATGGAGTGAATTGAAAGGATGTATTTCACATAACATTTGTTAGTATTGTTAGCTTCCAAAAGTGATTTTTTACTAGCCTTATGCATAAACAGAGGATATATTCACACACTTTATCATTCATTATCAATGTTTCAGGATTCCAGCAACTGACCGAAGGGTCACAGAACCACAACTGTTTTGATATATGTATGCAATCGCAGGTAGTGGTAAGAATACAGGAGCCCTGAATTTTCCCGGCTAGGGCTATTTTTGAAGGGAATGTTGACATAAACTATTGTTAATAATTTCACCTGCACTGTAAGTTGTACTTCCTCCTCATGTAAGAATGACAGATACTTTTCCAAAAGTCAAGCACAAATCCAGATTCTAATCTATTTCCCACATCTATTCTAATGCCATTTCTTTTGAATAAATTAAATAGCAAGGCACATGTCGAAAAAAATTACTGCTTTTTTACAAGAAAATGGCTGCTTTCGTGTATATTCTGAATAAAATTGTCACTGCAAGTTACCCATCAAACCAAAATGCACAGGCTCAGGAAATCAAGGTGTATATATACCCCAAAGAAGAAAGCTGCATTTATACTTTTTTTTCATTTTCAGCTCAGTGATTGTGGTTGATATTTTCCCTGGACTAAAACCAGGAAAAATAAGAAAATATGAGATTTAATATCAGCTAGTGGATCGAGTTCAAGCTAATAGAGGACATATGGGTGAAGCTGACTTTCATTGTTGCCTGCTGTATGCGAGTTTTGGCCAGCCTAAGCTAACTACTCCTCCCTCCACTTTGCAGCTCAGTCATACACAAATATACCAACACCCCCAAACTGCTGCCGTTCCTGAACTTAGCAGCTAGCTCCTGGGACCTGTTAGACAGCTGAGGGATAAACAGCAGGGAACCCTACTGTGCAACTGCATATTGCCCTGCTGTTTCAAGCAGCTCTCCAGCCTCATGGATAACCAGAGCTCACAGCCTAATCCAATTTTTGTTGCCATAAGCACTTTCTAACGATAATGTACTACAGCCTCACCCAGTCATTTAATTCAAGAGCCCAGAGAGAAGACAATCATAGAAACATGTCTTCCCCACACACACATGATATGCTTATTATGGCCAATATAAATTCTCAACACTCCACATAAAATCAGAAAAGAAAGCAGCAGTCTTGGGGTTGGTTCATAAAAGTTCGCTGTGTAGAAAAGGTCCTGTTTCCAGTCAAGACATTGGAGAAATCTTAATGGTAACATCCCTTGCATATTTGAATTATTAGGGCAGAACACTTAATATTTACATGCAAAAATCTCAAAAATCTAAAACTTACTTTGTCCAGATGGATTCAAGGACTACTCCTTTGCTCAGCAGTTGGTACAAACCACAAAAGGCAGCGTACAGCATTGGTGATGAAACAGTTATTATATTACACTCAAAAATAAATGTTGTTTTGAAAAAGCCACATCTGTGAAGTCCACACAGCAAGAAGAATGAACAGATTGTCCAAAGTGAGGAAAAAAGTATAAACAAATAATTATCAACTTAGGTCCATCTCATAATTTCACTGAAAAAAAAAAAAAAAGTACTTTTGAACTTTCTTCTGTTTAAATGAAGTGATGGGAATGCTTGCTTTTTAAATTTTTTTAATTTGGCTCTTTGACTTTTTTCCTTTTTAATTTTTTTTTATAGGACCAGAAAAAGTCATATAAACAACTTTTAAATCATGCAAACATTAATTTAAAACATTATTATAATTTTATTTTTAAATAGACCTATGTTTATGCTTATTTATTCCATTCCCATTTTTTATACCTTGGGCACAGAGCAGTGCCCAACAATCTCATTAAACTTCAGCTCCCAATGATGCAAAAGGAAATTTTAGGATTTATTTGGAAATAAGAAACTCAGAAATATGTAAAGCCTTTCTCAATACAATACAAGTTACGACTAACCACAAAAAACATGGAAGGCAAATACATTTTTATAACCAATTCCATTAGCATTGGTATGCACATCAAAGTTTTCTCATATTTCTTACTGACCATCACTGGAATTAGAGCACATCAAAATCTAAGCCTTGACTCCTCTTGATGGTCTCAGCTTTTCAAGTGACTGCAAGCATCTAATTCGTGATGATTCCCCAATAAAAACAAAGTGTTTTGTAGCTTAAAAAAAAAAAAAACCTAAAACATCTCTCCCTTTTTGTGCTTTTTAAGGTGGAAAAAAATAATTACTCATAACCAGCTAACATGAAATAACAAATAAGAGCCATTATGCAAGGTACACTAGCATCCCTGACAACAAGGACTGGTGAAAATAAAGTACCTTTCCGCTTTAAGAATCCACTTTTAACTAGCAAAGGCTGTTTTGTGGTGTTTGTGTATTTCAGTATGTGCTGGAGATGCCAAATTTGCACAGATTGCCCATGTATTCAATTGACTTTAATTAGCCTAAGATTTTGCCATTTGAAAAATTCCACTGACTTGAATGAAACTGAGCAGTGAGAACAAAATGGCAAAAACTCTCAAAGAATTATTATTTTATTAATATATACATCTACCAGTCTCCATTGGATTTGGGTCTACACCCTCTTTCCCAACAAATCTTACCCCGTAGACTAAAAGGAAGATATGAGTGAGCTAGTCTCAAATTCTAGAACAAAAACGCAGAACCCGGCATCTGCAATGATCGTGGTACCATCTAGTGGAATAACAACAGTTATACAAGCAGTAACTGCAATCCATAGGTCAAAGGGTAGAAGGAGAGTGTGAATATGTAACTGTGCAACTTGTATCCATCCAGCAAAGGAACGTTCATGGCACAATATTTTGTAAGTTCCATGGGATTTCTGACAGCAGTCATGTTACAGCACTAAACGTGGCACCTGAGAGAAGGATGGCTTCCATACCAAGGTGGTGTTAAGTACCAGTCCAGTTTCAAGGGAGGAATGGGAATCATCCCCACTCACCCCTACAAAAAGATTTGTTTAAACATGCTGCTGAAAACATCGAGCAGCTCATGAATGTCAATCAATGTATTATGAAACAATAAACTGCTCTGCTAGTCCAATCTTGGCAGTTTTAAGAGCATTACATCAAGGTTTGAAAGAAAAGCTTGTAGATAATTGAAAAGTGGAATGGAATTCAGTGGGGACTGCTTGCAAGAGGATTGTGAAAGATTGATCTGGTAAATGGATTTCCAGACCAAAAAAAAAAAAAAAAAAAAAGCAAAGATTTTGGGTTTTGGTAAAACTTGTGATACCCATTGCTGGAAAAAACAAGCATTGACATGAGAATTATAGAAAAGATGCATACCTGGACACAAAAGATGACAATTTCTGTCAATAGAAAAAGTTTGAGTCTTAGTTACAATCTTCAAACTTTTTCACAAGAAAGGTGATTATGCTAATGAAGCTTGGCAATAGCATAACTGTATGCAGATCTGCAAGTTTTCACAGAACTGATGCCTTGCGGACAGCACTAACACTTTAGAGGGAGACTGAAAGGAAGTTGCAAGATCTCAAAAGTTGAACTGGTGGAAACAGGCTACAATTAAAAAAGATTTGCACATACACATACAAAAAAAAAAATCTGCAAAAAGCAGGAGAACCAACAATGAGAATTGACCAAAAAAGAAAATAAAAAAGTTACACTGAAATGTATTAAATCAAAGGATGACTAAACCACACCTGTGGGTGCAACACAGAAAATGGTAAATTTGTTTTCCCAGGGGACAGAGGGTGCAACATTCAAAACAGTGAAAGGCATTAGTAGAAATTAATTCGAAAATCTGCGTACAATTCTGACCACTGTTCAAGAAAGCACCAAATTAATCTGCAGCAGGTTCTACTAGGATCATATCAGAAGCAGAAGTAAATAGTAGTATCAAAAATGACAGTATTATAGGGTATAGTAGCTCTTTAAGAAAGTGTCAGAGGCATAAAAAACCTTGAAGGAAGAAAAGCTGTTAAGAGTGACAGACGATGATGGCAAGTAAACAAATAGGTATAAACCACTCACGAGTGCCTTATGAGCTGCAAATGAGTGTAGTCCTCTGAAAACGGGTTGAGGACAGCCTTCCTGTAGAGTGGAATGAGAAATAATATCTCTAAAATGGAGCTGGAAATGCTCATATACTATAGCTGCCCATAACAGCTGGAGGTTGGAACTGCTGATCCAGGAAGTCTCTTCTCTTTATGTGTTGTATTTCCAGATACTTCATTTTCATTCTAGATTTGCAGTCCCTCTCTAAGCCACATCTTGGAAGAAGTAATTGCAATTGCAGAGCCTGAATGTGAACTGGTCATACAGTAAGCATATCTATACCTGGTTCTGCTTATTAACTTTCAGTCAGCCACTGACTTTCATAATACATTTTATTTTCTCTCTGCTTAAATTGTTTTTCAAAATGGTAGTGTTGTCTCCTTTCACATGTTCCATTTACAGATGAACTGACTTTCATCACTTGAGCACTTAAAAGGACCTTTAATCAACTGACTTGAACATTCTCATTTGGAACTTCATTCATTACACTTACACAATACAGAAATTAATTGTTCTAAAATTACAGGTCACCATGAATCTGTCAATGTGATTTTCTTGTCCATGCCAGCAATAGGATTCTTCTTACAGACTACGATTAGAATGGAGAGGCAGTAATCTCAGACTACGCAGGTTTCATCTTTAAAAAATGCTTTAAAGGGCAGCAACTTAACAGCTTCTGGAGCTCTAACAAGAAAGGTTTGTACAAAAGGAAACAGAAAAACATTAATACACAGATCAGTTATGCAGCCTGGACACTGAAATTAAGTATTTGCATTTTTCATTCCAACAGGTTGTTTTAATAAATGTTTGAATAAAAAAGCATATATTCAAACACTAATGGATTCTTCTTTTGTATACATTAACTTACTGCAATAAAGGGGACTAGAAACTACTATATGTATCTGGAAAACTTAGCTACAAATCTATGCTAATAATTAGATGGCTATCTGTTGGAAGAAATTGTATTTATTAGGATGCTTAAAGAGTATGTAACCAGGTTTTTTCTAATTATAAAATCACTTCACCAGATAGAAACTAACTAGCTTTCACTACCTACAACATCTTTGCTTCACTGAATGGAATTGTATACTCATTTCTACAAAATAGACTTGAGCTTCTATGAACAAAGAGAAAAAACCTAAACAGTATCTCAGTATTTTGACTTACAAATCAACAAAAATAACTCATTTGTTACGTGCTTTTCCTTCCCCTTTATCCTCTTCTTGTGGATGGAGTGTGAAAAGTCTTTCAGTGGGGTGTTTCCAGGTGTCAAGTGGCATTCACTGCCACATTTCTGTATATCCTGGGAGACAAACTGAATAAGTGTGTCACAAAAAGATTAGGGCTTGTTCTTCTAGACATTTTTGCTCCTGTTAAATACCCAACCTCCTCCAATAAGAAAAGTGTTCAGGTGAGTTGGTTTTCTATTTCTAACAGGAACTAAAAAGCAGAAGGAATAGAATAAATCAAAGAAGAGGGTATTTCTACAAAAATTTCCCTTAGGTTTGGAGTTTTTTCCCCCAGCTTGAGAGATTCTGTGACACAAACGTTCAAACAGATGAGCATTTTAGCTTTTTTCAGCTCCTGCTATAGAAATATTAGGCCCGGAGTTTACCTGGGTTTTAGCAGAACGGTGGGAGCTCTCTGTAGTAGCACACCCACAACAAGTGGGACTTGACAGCCCCTCTTGAAGACCCAAAAAGTCAAAATGCAGCTCCCTGCTCTTTCTGGGAAGTACAATTTGAATCTATGGGCTGCGGCATATTCAGTCAGTTCTGTCTCAGCTGTAATGATGTAATCTTTTCTAATTCTTTTTTCCGGTGTGCTGTTCGCTGTTGCTCTTTTGCAGTTACGTAGTGTTACCCGTAGAGGGTACTCACGGATAACCCAGGAGTCAGCAATGCCAGGACCGGAGCACTGCTTCTTGGGTACCTGCAGTAGCCGCACTAACGTGGCACCGCAGTACTACTCACGGGTTTTAATTGTAGACGTAGAATAGACGCCCCTAATCCAAAAATATTTGTTTTGGAAAAGTTGCTGGTAAGTTACCAACACAGAACTGAATGGACGAAGACTCCCGCATGCTCCTTGTATCCTCTCCAGCCCCTTCCATCCCCTTCTCCAAATGAGCTAAGTGCTGAATCTTCAAATTCAGATCCTGAGCCACATCCACCTCAGAGTATTAAACAGACACTCCTTAGAAATGAAACTTCATGAGCTGCTCTGTCAAGCCCAAGACCTGTGTTTAACCTCCCACTTCTCCCAGAATCTTCCCACTATGATCTTGTTTTTAATCTTCAAACCTCCTAGTAGCCATTACAGCATAACCAGGTTGGGGATATGTGCTTCAGGGGCTCTGCCGGGTCCTTTTGGAACATACACTCTTGTATTTTTTTTATTTTAGTGTAATTCAGTGAAAAGCAACAAGACCTCCTCACCCTCAACCCTTTGGCTCTTTTTTGATTCATCCAGAATACCAGAATCTGTTCTTTATTTTCTTTGCGCAGTTTCTAGGTTCTCTTTCTGTTTCTGTAAGGAAAACTTTTTATAGCTTATCACAAATAACTTCCAAAGCAATTTCTGCTACTCTAAGGTAATCTAATGGACATGATACAAAAGAGTAAGTTCTTTTAGCTCAAACACTCAGTCCAGAATAGGCAGCTGTTTGGTCAGAGTTGTTCCTTATTTCTTCTAGGAAACTATGAAATGGTATGTGACATAGTCCATGTCCAAAAAAAAAAAAAAAATGCTGACTTAATTCACAGTAAGCATTAAAAAGTTCATAGTTACAGACCTAAACCTCTCTAGACCAACACATTTGTTCACACTGTCTGCCAATAAACACAGCTTAAACAATTCTACTGCCTTGTCCATTCCCAGTGAATCTACTGAGTCAAAGCTTCCAAACTGCCAACAGCTTTACAGGCATGGGAAAGAGTGGATGAAACACGCTCACCAGTTCATGCCACCACACTGCCTTTCCTCGGGCATGCCCTCTATATGGCACCCCAACACAGCTGGTACTCCGGCATCTGGGTGACACATCCCACCAGAAAAAGCACTCATTCCAGAGAGGAAGTATTTATCTGTATACCAGCTTGACTACACTTTCAGTCTGAAAACGTGCCAGCTCCAGTTCAAGAAGCCCTACAAGTCCCTGACTGCTAAGAAAACATTGCTGTCTGCTGCCTTACCTCTTCATACTTTTTCTGGTAGCTTCTGTTGGCCATTAATATATACTAGTAGATACACCAGTATCCTTATATGGGACAACCATCACAAAGAAAAGAGAAGTACTCACTTTTCTCATCGGGAAAGTAGCTGGTTACCACTTGGAACCCTCTTTTCACCTTACGAGAGCAGCATTAGTTTATATAAAGTACCATGGTACACGGGAGATGTCAGAGTCTCTCTGCATTTAATAGGACTCAGGGCTGAGACAGGAGACACAACACACAGGTACACAGCATATGGTGAGTAAAAAACCAGTCTGTTATCTTTGTGCAAGTGCATGGGTAAATTCTGTCATCTTTAGTTTTCATGCAGGTTAATTGAAGGACTTCATATGGGCTGCAAACATTTAGTAACAACAACAACATACTAATAAAATGCTAATGCTTTTCTGCACATTATATACAGTACAGTATAGTGATTTACTGATATAACCAAAAAATAAAACACCAAAACTTGTCAGGATCTTCTTTTCTCATCTTCCAACACTCTTTTTTACTTCAATTTTGCTGCAAACAAATGAATGTCCAAATGAAACAGAAACAAGCTAATTACGTAAGAATTCAAAAGAAATCAAACTGCTCAAATTAGTAACATCCTAATTTTAGCATAGCATAATCTGATTATTTCTCAGATATCAACAACACTGACCATAAACTTTTAAATGCTTAAAAAATCAAGCTCCCAATCTGCACATAAATCATGCTTTTGAATTTAGTTACTTTGGAAAGAGTAAGCTTAGTAGAGCCTTTCCATTTTTACTACAGGAAAAAAAAAAATCCCTGTCTGCATCAGGTGGAATCTGTAAATTAATCGTTCCGCAAGTGCCACAACGGGTCAGACCTGTAAGAAAATTTAGGAACTGTGAGAGAAGTACTCTTCAAAATCATAGCAACTATTGTAATTTCCTAAAGGAATACACAGAGAGATGTACTAGAATTCTCAAAAACCTTCCTGATATCTGAGCACTCCCTCACACCACTCTCACGGGCAGTTTGAGAGCTGCAAAAGTGCATAAATAAATAGAGATGTAGCATAGCTCATCCTCCCCCAGCAAGCAGCTGGGAAAGAGCCTTGCAGAGTATCTCTGGCCTTCAGACGCTCCTGTTTGGGCTGAGAAGGACTGATAGGCATAGCAAGCATTACCTCTCCCACCCACTGACCAGATAGGGCTGGAAGAAAGAGCAGTGAGTGCTGGGTTACTGCATGACACTTGCTGGTCTGCAAGAACCACAGAAAGAAGTAGAGAGGTTAATGTGGGCATGGAGTCCACAGCTACACCATGCAGGGCAACTTGTCTGCGACAGTCAGCTACAGGGTTATGCAGCTATCAGTTGTTGTAGGGTGTCTAGTCACAAGTGCTACTTTCAACAGGCACATCGGCAGTCAGCCTCTCTCCACTGCAAAGGGAAGGACAATGGGTGATGCCTAAACTCTCAGCCTGAGAACAAGCATCCAGATAGTTTAGGCTTACCCCATCATTAACACAGTAGAGAGAGAGCTGAAATGTTCCATGGTGATGAGTGCCTGCTGCTGAGAAACTAGGTATTCCCTAATTCAAAGCGTTTACTAAATATACAGAGAAGACAGCTGGAGCCCGTAGACAGGGGGGTAATGTCTGTGTACCAACAGGCACTTACCTTCAATGGTCAGCTGCAAGTAGATAAACCCAGCAAGCCACACTCTGCTGAAAATAAAACAATAAAATAAATAAAGCTACTCTTGTAATTTCAGCACTGATTTCTACTGGAATAGTCAAATACTTGGGTTTTATAACCAGGTTACTTGACTTCTAAAATTCTCAGGAGATGCCACGTCTTGCAGCTGGCTCTCTCTAGGTATTGCATTATAGAGCTCTGGGTAAAGGCCTCAAGTAATTCCTGTCTGTAGACAGGACGTAGTAGCTTCAACTTGCAGATAACTATATAACGCTCACCAAGGACTGGTGGTTATTACTATTTACTTACAAAATATATCTCCATTCCAAGCAATGGGGTTTTTTTTGTCTTGAATTAGGTTTCGGTAAAGATGATGAATTAACACTTGGATTAGTTACCTCTAAACAAAAGTCTGTATATTAATTAACCACGAACTCCTTTGCTCTTTAAACACCAGAGTTAACAGGATGATGGTCCTTTAAACACCAGAGTTAACAGGATGATGGTCCTCTAATACAGAAACTCTTAATTATTTTCAAGCTTAGACTCCTTTAAAAGTAAAGCAAATCCACTGTTCCTGTAAGAAGCTGAAGGTTCTTGCAAGTCAGCCACAAAGACAGCACTGAGGATGGTTTTGCAATCTTAACCAGAGCTCAGTCTGACCAAGTCCTCAGTGATACAGTCAGTAGGCTAAGAAAGTGATTATTCTCCTCATTCAGGCCACACATGCAGTACTGAGAAGACCAAAAGTAGAGGCAGTACCAGACAGACATTGGCATCTTGGAGCAAACCCAATAAACAGCTATCAAGATAGTTGAGGGCTGGAATTCATGATATACAAAGAGAGGCTGAGAGAAAAGTGTTTGTCCAGCCTTGAGAAAGCTCAGTCTGTCTCTCTGTGCTGTCTACAGATGTACAGCAGCTGGAGTTTCTCTCTTCTTTGGGAAAGGATGAGAAGTAAAGGGCAAAAGTTAATAAAAATTCTGCATTTAAAATCCATGTAAGGCATCAGTGCTTTTGGGCCAACTGATAGCAATTTTTTTAATTGTATTTCTTCAATTATGCCACTCAGCAAGACTAAGGCAAGTAGAACCCGATCCTTGACTGAGGAACACTGTTTATTGAAATTACAGTTAGCTTTTTTTTTTTTCTAAAGCACAACAGCAAGGAAAAGAAGTTTCATATAAACTCATGATAACATTTACATAAGAAGGACAATTCAGCCCAGTTTGATTTATGAATTTATTACAGTTTAATTAAGCTCTGATCAAATGTAGCTATTACTCAACTAAATTAAAGGGTAGATCCAAAATCAGCATTTTCCTAAAAATTATGCATGCCATCTGCAAGAAAGAGGCCTTGTTAAAAAATAGTCGAGTCGTATACTACAATCCCATCTGTATCACAACCATACTATTACTCTGGGAAGCAAAGCAGAAAAGCCTGCTTTTAAAGCCACATCATTTATGCATACAGAACAAAGAAGGGATGACCTTCAATACATCTCTGTACAACAATAACCTCGAAGACCAAGGAAACACTGTTGAACTCTCTTTCTAGGAGCTCCTATGAACCCTTCCTTCAAGTAACAAGCTTTATCATTGACAGAAGGAAATAGGAAGCATATCTACAAATGCTTTGGCTCTCCTGATAACTATGCAGATGTCTGGGGTCCACCTGGAACAAAATAAAATTATATTTTGACCCTCAGCACTAGCTCCAATCATGCCTTTGCTCTAACATCCTGTGTATGTGACCCAGTAGAGCTCCATTTCTCTCCCCAACAGCAAATAGATGCACCAAAGACCTTCCTTCTGAAAATAGCAGATCTTTCTATACAGCAATGTGTACACAGAGAAGGGTGTTGTACTTTCGTATTGTATAAATATCTTCCTTACATGCTGCTATGTACAGAAGTTGTTCTTCATTTTTGCTACAGAATGACTGTTTCACATCTAGTTCATTCCCCTTTCCATTTATGCACGAGCAATGAAGAAGATTCCAGAGCCTTTACCAGGCCCTGTTGTAATAGAACAAGGGGCAATGGTTTTATAATAGAAGGAGGTAGATTTAGATTAGAAGAAGGAATAAAGTTTTTATCATGAGAGTGGTGGAACACTGGCACAGGTTGCCCAGAGAAGTGGTAGATGCTCCATCCCTGGAAACATTCAAGGCCAGGCTGGATGAGGCCCTGAGCAAACTGATCTAGTTGAAGATGTCTGCGGTCCTTGCATGGAGGTTGGACTAGATGACTTTTAAAGGCGCCTTCCAACCCAACCCATTCCAAATCTATGGTTCTAAGATACTACCCACGTGATTTGTGCTGCTGACCAAAAAGATATTTTTGTTTAGCTTCAGCTGTCTGCCTCAGTTGCAGTGCTTAGAGAATTTCTGAATGGCAATACATGAAACTCAAAACAAGTGTTATCATCATCCCTGTCATGCACACATATGTTCTGCCACCCTGGCCCTGCAAACAGTCTGTGCAATATTAGCACAGAAGCACCTCTTTCCTTTGTTCACCAGCAGCTTCAGGATCCCTACTGTGGAATAGTCCGAGTTTCGTCTTTGCATGTATCTTAATTGTTAACATATGCATGGTTGTTGTGCATCAAATCAAAGATGATTTCCTTCATAAGTAGGTTTGGATGAGGAATTTAAATTCTGTTGCAGCATTCTCCATATCTACATTCATAACACAACTAGAAAGAGTTCAGAATTCAACACCAGCCCCTATGCAATGACCTTGTGGAGGGAGCCAAGGAGCCCAGGAGCTTTCACTGACCACACCTACAAGTAGGAAGAGAGAAAGTCCTCTTCCTCAGAGTGCTAAATCTCCTCAGTACATAGCATGTCCCATATGCAATGCTCTTTGCTTTGTAAAGCAACGATATGGCTCTGTAAAAGCACAGCCTTTTTATTATAACAGCAAAAGTATAAATGTTACTACTTTTAAGAAACTTACTCTGCTGCTGTCAAAGATAATGCAGCAATTCACACCCTCCACCAGCTCCCTGTGACAAAGTCAGCTTCTTCCACTCTGGTTTATTTAAAAATAGTAATTTCTGAGTTCCCATTTGGAACAACACTTGAAAATATCAGTTTTACAGCCAAGAGACCCAAAACATGGCTGAGCAGCCCAAGTGCACGCATTTGAATTGCATTTCTCCGAAAATCAAGTGGGAAAAGATTATTATTAATCCCAACTCATCCATCTGGCTATTTTAAGACATGTTTGTCTCCTTGTTACTATAACAACATCTTGGTTTTGCAAGGAGTCCGGGCTTCATCTCTTTCAGGCATAAATTGGAAGTCTTATTTACCACTTGTCTCTATCCAGGAGGGAAGCTGTTTCTTTGCACCAGGTGAATACTACCTACTGCAAATTAAAATATACATACTCAGAGGTTAGGCATGAGCATAGGTAGCTTCCTTACAAGTGTTTAATGCTCTGCTGGATTTACCCATGAAACAGCGTCACATCTACTTGTAACATCAACTCTCTTTATTATTTATATATTAATT
>WHYT01012348.1:0-13884 GCA_009806455.1 Tetrax tetrax
GAAAAAAAAAAAAAAAAGAGTCAATGACATTATTACAAGCCATGTACAATACAATGTAATTATGTATCAATGTAGCTTTAATAGAGAATCTCACTAACAATTGCACTCAATCTCTTTTTAGGTGCTCAGCAGGACTTGTACGGAGTTCCATTTTTGGTAAACACTTGTATAGATCAACAGATCGAAAATCAGAAACCTAAGGAAGAAAAGTGGCAAATTCTAATTAAAAAAAAAAATTCTGTTCAGATACATTGAAAGACAAAATAATTTCCTGCACATTCAGAAGTTTGAGATAGGCTACTATAATCCCCAAACCAAGCAGCTAATTTAGAACACACAATAGTGATTTTCAAGGCAAAGAACTATGGACAGTCAGTGAATTGTTTCCTTCTCTCAATTTGAAAATCTTGTATTAGTTTACCCACATAAGAAGCAGGCCCTAAGAGATGAGCAATTATAGTAGGCCACTGCAATGCTGAACAGTTCCCAGATATACTCATATCTTCACTTCATTGTTTATAGAGACATTGTAATGTCGTCAGGTCAGCAACTACCTTTATTACTTTATTTCAAACAAGCAGAAAGGGAGTCCTAAGCAGTATCCTTCTTAATCACTAACAGTATACATACACCATCATGATTTCTTGAGTGCTTTTTTCTTCATACATAAAGCCCACACACACTATGGAATAAAGACATTCTTATGATCAAGCAGTATTCCAAATTTCACAGTATGCAAGTTAGCACCAGCATCAATTTTCAAGAATTCTCTCCATGCCAAAATTCCGACATCTGACATACTTACAGCTTCCTTAAAAGAAAAAAAAAAAATAAATAAATATTCACGCACATATAAGTCTATACACACAGAGAATCCTCTCAATAATACATTACAAGGAGAGAATCTGGAGTAAGTTTAATGATCTACAACCAACTAAAAGATTTTTGTTATTTCAAATTGCAACTAAAGCTTTTTCACTGACTTCTCAAAAACATGTAGAAATACACACATTAAAAAAGGTAACTTTACTCTTCACAAGTAATCAATTTTTCAAATATAGTAAACTGTATATATTTATTGTAGTCCCTGTGTTAATAATCATGAATAACTCAATTCATAAGCTGCCAGCAAGGAACACTCCCTGTTATCAGTCAGGTAATATAGTGTCAGCGGCAACCATACAGCTTCTGTACGATCACAGCAGATCACATCTACCTTACAAAATCTTATATGGCATTCCAGGTACCTAAAGATATGCCTCTGTAGTGTGTAAAGTGAGATTGATTTGTATTTGTTGTCATACTATGGTAAGATGATGCAAAAGCCAAACAAAACCACAGCCAAATTTTTTGTGGTAATCTTGTAGGTTCTCTCCCCCTTAACCTCTTTCAAAACCGCAAATAAAGTGAAACAAAATATTATCCTATGTCCACCTTATCCGAGACCTGTTTCACATACATATGTCTGTAAGCAGAATACATACCATCACAAAAGATCTCAAGAATGTAAAATCCTTGTTTTACCTGATGTCAACATATATATTGCTTGCTTAAAAAAAATTCTACAGATTATAGGGATGTAGAGATGAATGATTAAGAGGCTTGGCAAGGAAAGAAAAAATTATGACAGTAAATAAACTAGACAGGAAATAAGACTGACCTGTAATCTCCCTCAATCCCATTTCTGAACTGTTTAAGGGGAAGGAAATGATACTAACTTCCTCTTGAGACTATTCACTCCAAAAAAAACTGTCAGTCGATTAACCTCTACTATGGATGCAGAATAGGGAGAAAGTGGTGCTCAAAGAGCAGCTGGGTATTTTTGGTGGTAAGCAGGAACAAAGGTTGGAACAAAGGTTGCATTTTTCTCATTCTCATAAGATAAGTGCTACCAAACTGAAAGAACCTTTCAATTCTAGGGATCAGAGAGGTTTACAAGAAAAAAAAAAAAAGCAATGGTGAAAAGTAGGCATATATTCTAGAAAGAAATAAGATAACGTAATGAAAGACTTTTTTCTCAGAAGACCCTTTGAGCAAGGCAAGAGATTAAGAAAAGAGAAGTTGTTAAGAATACAAACAGATAACTTCTACTCTCAACACTAGGCATACCATGTAAGGAATGAAGGGAAGGGACATGCACGATTATCTGAACAAACAGTTTAAACAGTTTCTAGAACATCAGACTAAAAAGGCCTATCTCAAAAGCAGATGTAGACGAGTAGAAGGGAAACTTCTTAATATCAAAAAGCTTCCATGGGATGTGGAGATAAACACACATGGGCAGATCTTTTTCTTTGGCAGATCTTCTCAAACATCAAGATACAAGTAAACCATGTGGCAAAAAACAATTCATTTGTAATTCATTTATTATAGCTTGTTGCTGTTCTGCTTAAAAACAGTTTCTGATAAAAGCCCTCAGATCCAGCATGCTTATTTATGTGGAATACTTAGTGATTATTTAAGGATATGTATCCAGAGCTTACAGACAAGCACATTCACCAACTGCCTACACTTGTATCTGACAGAAGAAAACAGCTTATATGTTTCGTTTTTCTCCTCATTTACAGTTCAGAGACAGTTCACCTTTGGTGGGCAGTAGATCTGCTGCTTTAGGATGTTTTCTGAAGACAAAGAGAAAGGATTGCAAGTGCTGTTTTAATATAGACAAACAAAATCTGGCACACACTATGAGATTCTTAGACACCAAAAATATTCTCAGGATTCACTATCACAAATAAATTAGTGGACATTATTCTACAGTGGAGGTTCCCAAATTAAAAGAACTATCTCAAGAGAGACTTGGCTATTTCAGACTTAAAAGGGAGACAAAGTACCATATATTTAGACTAGGTTTTACAAGCTTACATTTCTAATAAACTTCTCAATATGTAATTGAATTTCTTTAATAATCTCAGTCCAGCTTTCAAGTTTGGTCTTACTGACCTATGCTAATTATTTACCTATTTTATTTACCATTTGCTACTTACTTTTCTATGAAGTTTTATTTACTATTTTCTTGAGACTGATTTCTTGAAATTAAGGTATAAAAGTAATAAGCATTCCCAAAGGGAAGATAAGAAGCCTTCAAAGGCTATTTTAGCTTCTGAATAAGCAGCTTGTTTTAAACATATTTTCTATTACTGTATTTCCATCCATTTTACGCAGCCCTGATTAACTGGCGGAAGCCTACAAGTATCACTATTGCACTTCTTCCACACCAAAAGGGAAGAGATCAATTAGGAAAAAAAATCCATTACATACTAAGACAGGTAATAGATACTACAGCCCTTGTACCAAGTCATGTAATGAAGCATCAGTTCTTAGCACCACTCAAGGAGCAATTCTGATGCATCCTGTGACTGCCACTGTATTTCCAGAGGCCATTTACAAGAGTCAGGTGTTGCTAAGACACAATAATCTCAGGCACATTGCTCAAATACATAGAGAAAAAAGTAGGAAACAGAAGATAGTACAGACTTTTTAGAACATAAGTAACTTCCTACAAGGAGGTTCTCTCTTTCTATCAGACATTGCAGCTTCTAACAGCTTTGCCAAGGTATGCACACAGCAGGATGGAAGGGACACCAGCATTCCAAACAGAGACATTCCTACCATAGAATCTTTAAGGTTGGAAAAGACCTCTAAGATCAAGTCCAACCATCAACCTAACACCACCTTATCCACTAAACCATGTCCTGAAGTGTCACTTCTTAACGTGCTTTTCATGTCTGCATTAACAAACAAGATCCAGCTCACAGATTAAGGGATTCAGGATGGTCAGATTGACATGAAAATTCCTTCCTATCACATACATACCACACAACTTAAATAATTTTCTCTCATGATATCTGCAGGGAAAAAGGCTTTTAAAATGTGATCAGATGAAGTAAGTACTCTGGAGCATCAGGGTTTCTGGGGAGAGTTTTTTGTTTGTTAGTTTGAAGTAACAGCTTTCAAAGGCAAAGAACAAAGTGCACTATGTAACTTAACTTTAGCAGAGATTTCAGCTAAGAGTTTCAAATTCCTGCCTCTTGCTCTCACCCTAACTACCCCTTCGGCTGTGCCAACTGAACGATTTCTGCAGTGATTTTATAAACAATCAATAATCCAAACACAGTTACTAAGCCATTAAAAAAAATTACAAATCAGAAACGGTACACAAATCCAACTTACACTGCAACTCCACAAACTGCTGTGCTGGCACAGACAGGGAGGTGGCCTTGGTATAGGAACAAACATCCAAAAATGGGGGGGAGAACAGCAAGCAATTGCTGCAAAAGGAAACAAATTTCTTATGTCATAGTTTCGCATTCAGTCTTTCCAGACAATGCTGATTTATCTTCTGAGACAACTCTTTCAAATTTCAATCAAGAAAGAATACATTTTAATTAAATAAGCAATACAAGATACAGTCAACAGTCCATAATCCTTGTAATTAAAAAAAAAAAATAAAAAATAAAAAAGGAGAGAGAGAGAAGAATATAGGAGTTCTAAAGCTGGCTTTATCCACTGTGGGATGTGAGAAGTAGGGTGTATTATTAAAATACAGCTCAATGACCCAGAGGGCAGTCTGCGTAAGATATGTCATGTATGATTAGAATTCAGAGCAGAAATATCAACCTCTATACTAACATTCACTGAGCCTGGTTCACATCCCTGTTGTCTGATTTCTAGTAGCATTGCCATTAAAAAGATTAGTCATGGCCCTAGAACAGTTTGTAAGTTGCAAAGCCTCATTTACTGTCTGTAATTAGAGCTCTGCCCATGTTAGTCAAGATGTAACACCAGGCCTTGGAAAATGATCCTGGAATAGAAAGCTTTACTTTTAAATATCTCTGGATTAAAAAGATCCACTTCAAATACTGCATAAGAGAAAGCAGCAACTATAAAAACTGTAGTTACTTCAGAAAAGACTATCTGAACAAGATGGAGAATGTAGGAAAGGCTGCTCTGGACTCTCAACAGCTCCCTTGAGAGTCTGACATCCAACAGCCACTCCTGTCTCTGCTCCTGCCTTAAAAAAAATTCCCAAAGTAATGTTTCACAGATCAGAAGTTTGTTTCCATCCTTGACAAAGATTTCAATGAATGAAAGAGCAAAATATCTGGACTGTTTACATTTTTTTTTAACATTAGAAATGGAGAAATAGACCTTAGGGATCTGTCTGCCACAGAAGGCAAGTCTGGGAATTGCAATGTTTTAAGAACACCAAGAACAGTACACTAGACAGAGGCAGAACACAGCAAAAATAAAAATGGTAGAAACATGTCAAAAATAAAATAGTTATTTGACAGAGGTGAAAAAATTCTTACTCAAAATTATTTATATCATGAAGGCAAGTGCATCTGTAACTCCAGATCATCTGATTACACACTACTAAAAATAAGACTTTTATCAGTCAGAAATCAAGTTGCCTGACCGCCAAACATTGCAGTTTTTAAAGAATATTTTCCACAAGCATCATTAAATAGCTACTCTGTATAACAAACTCATTTTACAGCTGATTTTAAAACTTAATTATGGCAAAATTTTTTCTTTCACTTAGCAAAACGGAAGCTAAAACTGTCCCAAAGCCTGTCCCTTGAGGGCTACATATATGGCTGCCTTCCATACATACTTTTCAACTCAACAAGTAGCTATTTTATTTTTCTCACATTAAAAGGTACACAGGCATCACCAGTAGGATTTAAGCAGTACACCAAAGCAGGCAAAATTAAACTTAAATTCTATGTTGAAAGAGTGACTACTGAAGCCACTGATCCCAAAACCAGGATCCAACAGTCAAATAAAGAATACTTAGATTTTATTAACAGGCATTAATACATCGCCACTTAAAGCTGGAACTTCCTCCTTAATTTATTTTTTCTCAAATATCATGTTTTAAAGTCTAATTACTGGCACTATTCAGCCCAAACAACAAGTCCAGATTTCTTCTAGTTAGCAGAGATAAAATGATGCTCACAACTGACTAAAAATACAAATGTAAAAAACAGCTTAAAATATGCTCTCCAAGTCCCACATATTAATGTAAGTAGTACAGTTTATTAGAGAAACTTTTCTGAAATCCTTTTACTTTGTTGTGTCTTTTTTTATTAGAGACAAGTGAAATAAAAATTCTATGCCAGTAGTAGTTCCATTAACGAAGCATATGCTAAAAACATTCTCTCCTCTGTGTTTCACATCCACATTGTCCACATAGTTAGGGATAGGATGCTCTCTCAACAAGAAGATGGCAAGAGTGGAACATAAGTAGAAACAAGAACAGGCAACAAAGGAGGAGAATAAAAGCATCACTTCATGAAAAGAATCAGGAAGGGTGTCAGGAAGACTTTTGTTTTGCTGAACATAAACGATGACAAGAAAAGATTCCACAGGTATTATTAGTGCAAAAGGAAGTTCAGGAAAAGAAGAGTCTTCTGGTGGATGGGTAAAGACAACCCAGTAACAGATGACACAGGAAAGACTGATGCCTTTTTTTTCCTATCCCATACAGGCAAAGCCTCCTCCCAGATGACTGCAAGCACCAACAGTATGGTACTAATAGTTTAGGAATGCTTAGTGAAGCTGTATTCAAAGCCTTGGGGCTAGATCGCGTTAACCTAAGGGAGCTGAAAAGGATGGCCAATAAGATTGCTATCAGATAAGAATTCTAACAGTCGAGGGTGTTAGAATGATCCTAAAGATTAGAAAAAGGCTAATTCCTAAGAAAGGCAAAGAGAAGAGACTCATGAAACAAGAGGCTAGACAACCAGTACTAGAAAGTACCAGAGATGACCATGGAGCATGTCCTCTTAGAGTTCATTTTCAAACACATGACAGACAAGAAAGTAACTAGAAACTGCCAGCATGGTTGTACCAAGGAAAAATTGTGCTTGATCAACCCTACTGCCTACTTCAATGACATGACTGCTTAGGTACCTAAGGTGAAAGCTATGGATTTAATGCGACCAGATCATAGCAAGGTTTTTGGCACCATCTTACACAGCATTGTCTGAAGCTGAGAAGTATATGATAGAAGAATGAACTGTTAGGTAGACTGAAAACTAGTCAGACTACCTAGATCAAAAAGTAACAGTAAATCATGCAGCACACACTTAGCAGCTTGTAAAGACCAGAATACCAAAGGGGTCAATATTGGGGCCCAGATGGTTTAATTTGCTTGTTTGGTTTTTTTTTCATTAGCAACCTGAATGATGAGACAGCCTACAATCCAATCCATGAAGGCACTAAATCAGAGGGAGTAGCTGAACTGATGAATGTCAGATATTCAACCCAGAGACCTTAAGAAACTTTAGGACCGGGCAAAGTTAGAAGCGTGCCCAGCAGATCCAGGAAAGTTGTTCCTTTCTACTCAGCACTCCTGACCCCACACCTAGAACAGCACGCTCAGGCTTAGACTCCCCAGCTTAAGGGCAATATTGAAAAATTAGAGAGGGTCCAGTATAGAGCACCAAGAAGGTCACAGGCCCAGAGCATATGCACAAACACAACACATTGAGGGAGTTGAGCTTATTCACTCTGGCAAAGCAAAAGCTAAGATGTTACCTAATAGCAACTTAAAAGTATCCAAAATGTAATTACAAATTTGATGGGGCAAAGGCAATAAAAATGTGGCTTGGCTGTTCACATTGAACATCAGACCTCCAGAGGTTCCATTCAAACAATTTCTATGATTCCACAGGACAGCTCATTGTTCCACAAAATTTAGAGACAATGATGATTTATTTTTTAAGGCAGGCAAGATTTTCGCCTCGACAAATGTATACTGGTGTATACATTCCATTGTTAAGGAACTCAGTCATCCTAGGTAAATATGTTAACAAGACTTGAGCTCAGGAGACTGCAAAGATTTTTTTTCAAAAGCTAGGCAGCATTTTTGTTACTTTTCTCTTGTTAAGTGATTATATGGTACTTTATTAGACATCTAAGTCTGAGATCTGTAAGAAGCACAAATATTTTGTGTTACAGCATGAACAAATTCCACTGAGATCTTTCCGTAACCACTGACCTTAAAATTACTTTCAAACATGCAAGACTATGTTGTAGCAAAAAAAAAAAAAAAAACAAACCAAACTTCATTAACAACACAGAAGTAGTACTCAATACATTCAGACAGGGTTTTACATGATTTCTAGCAATGAACTGTTATTACTAATGTTTTTTAGAAGAATTTGCTTACAGTCAAACAACTGGTGAGTATTGTGGCAACTGGTCAGATGGACAATAATCAACAAGTTTGAGCAAAAATTCAGTATTAATTGCATTCCTGCAAGAATGCCTCTTGCCCTGAAAAGCTACTGAAACTAGCATGCAGTTCTGTCTTCACTTCCTCTAAGAAAGCTGAAACAATAAAGTAACAGAAACATACAACTGTCACCTGTTCTTTCTTATAGACAGTATTACACCTTTGGCTTCTGTAATTTTTAGATTATTTTGATAATATTTCATATTATATACATAGGCATTGCAAAATGTCTGCATATTTATAAAGTTTTTTCCAAAAATTACCACTTCAAAAATTTAAAACACACCAAAGTCACGCTTAGCATTGCAAGAAAAAGCTTTACGTTTCACATATGCACATCTCAAAACTGTCTTTTGATAGCACCTCTCAGATTAACTGTAAAATTCTAAGCAGAAAATGAGCAGAACAGAGAGTTGCATTTCTTAAAGCCAATCATCATCTACAGATAATGTGTAGAACATAGATCCTAAAATAAGTCTCACAAAAAGCACCACAAGCAAGTTACGGTGTCCAAACTGTCTTTCATGAAATATGAACACATTTTTGAGGTCAAGAAAGCATAGGTGATTCTCTGATTGTATGTACTCCAGACCTCTTCTGTGTGTTAACAAAAAAAAAAAAAAAAAAAAAAAAAAACAACAAAAAAACCTGTAAAACAAACTTAACCTTTAAAATAGACTGTAAAGCAAAATAAACTCAATTTTTTTGAATTAGTCTCTTGTCTAGAACTGCAAGCTGCAACTCTTCTTGAAAAACATCAGCTCCCTTCCGCAAAACTACCCATACCCTGTCAAATTTATGATGGCAAAATTTCTTACAGAGTAACAACCACACCAACTTTGTTATCTCTGAAGGGAAAACCATACCTTGACAAGTAATCTGAATCAATGAGATTCTGGAGAGCAATGTTCAAGTAAAAAAAATGCTCGAGGTTTTTTTTTTTTATAAAATGTTTATTTTGCAAATACTTAAACCTGTTGCCCACTGAATAATTGATATCTACACTAAGAAATTTTTTTTTTCCATCCTAGAGACAAAACTGTAGTAGGATGATGGTTATACACAGCATGGGAAGCTTATATTGCCAAAATCTCAAGGCCAAGATTGGAAGCAGGGGAATGGGTATCAAGAATAGTGCCAAGCTTTCTATCTATCTATTACTAAACTGGCAAGAATTTCTACTGCTTGATGAAAATAAAGCCAAACTCTTCTACTTCCTTGCCAAAATTAGGGTGAAGTCTGTAGCAGAAGGCAAGAAGCCAGTGTTTACAGATGGACAACACGCTGTGCAACCCTCTTCTGGTTAAGATTTGCATTTTCCTACACAATCCTATGAAAGAATGATGCTACAGATGGACTGCACAAGCCACGGTCTACCCTGGAGTTCTGAAACACACAGCTAAAACAAGTACAGGTAGTCCACGTTATTATTTATTTACAGGCATTTCAGAGCACATGAAACCTACAATGCATCTGAGGTTGCTGAATACACACTACGGACACACCAGCCTACAACACAGCTCTTTAACCAGGTCCAACTGAGTCAAATGCCTTACCAGCACTTCACACCTAGGCCAGTTACGGCACAGATTTTTGCCTTCATCTCTAAAAGCAAAAGAATGTGTGGAAGTGCAGGTGATACTTTTTTCATTCACCATCCTCAAACTGACTGTACTTTCTTCCCCACCTTTATTGAAAAGAGTTTCATATGCAAATAAAATTTTTCATTTGTGGAACTTAGTTCCCAGGTTCCATTTCTCTAGCAGCTCTGCAGTCAGGCATGCTTTCTGTTTGCTACTTGTGATTTTGGATCCAGATAATATGACTCTGGTTCTAAAAAGACACGCATACTTCTAATCTGTAAAGGTTACTGAATATAAATGCTATCAATACCAACCATAAACAAGTAGCACAGCATAAAACAGTGGAGTAACACTATGAGAAATTAGCATGCTAGGTAAATAAGACTAAAGCATTGGCAAGTTCCTTATCTTAAAATAGTTCACTGTTGAAGTATTTTCAGACCTGTATATAATTCTCAGTATCTTTTAAAACATCAACAAAATTTTAGTATAAGCGATGTGCAGCTAAAGTTACATATCTGTATTTGTACTGAATTGATAAAATGCATATCTGTTATAATCTGAAACTAAAGTTTATTTACTGTTTCAGGTGCAAAGATGCTAGCTGTTAGCTGTATACATCCTGCAGTGCAGACAGACTACTTGCATGCTCTGACCACTGACAGTTATGCACACAAACATGTGCTGTTACTTCGTGCTCTTCCAACTGCACTCACTTGTTGCCTCACCACTTAAAGCACAATCCCATGAAGACTTAAATAATCATTTCCCCTGAAAGCACTAACCTGTTTAACTGAAGTTAACAGGAAAATTCACAACACAATATTAAATACATGCAAGTACTAAGTCTTCACAAAGCTCTTCCACTCCTAAATTTAGAACATTTAAGCAGCACTTTTTTTCTAGTGTAAATATAGTTACAAGCGTTTTTAAGCATCTTTAAAACAAATTAAACAGTTATAGTGCTTCCTGATTCCAAACATGACTTGTAGAGCAACAGCAGTTGGTGGTCCCAAGTTAGATTAGGATTTGTAGTCTGAAAAACCAGACAAGACATAGACAGACAATTAAGCAAAATGGGTTGTATTACATAAATAAAATTGAATAGAGTGTGATGGTTTGCATTCACATTAATTCCAATTAGGGGACAGTAACAGTTGGTGTTTATTAGGAGATTCTTCTACAGGGAGCTTAGAAAGCAGCATAGTAACACTCACCATGCAATTCCTCCCAAGTCCTTACATTGTATTTCTGTCTTTGACTGGCACCAAGTATGCAGCCTATTCTTACACAGAAGCACATCCAGTGATGCATACAATCCTAGGAAAGTGAACCACATTCACAACTAAAGAAAAAAAGACTCCAACTGTTTTTAACCTAATATGTAAGAAAATTCCTCCCTGACCCCCAAATCAATAACCCTGAGCTTAAAATTAGAACCACTAGTCAGGCCACAGAGCTTTTGGAATCATTAAGAGCAACAGGAAATTCTTAGTTTCAGTGGCAATCAATATCAAATGTATTTTATAGAGCAAGAAAGTTTTTTTCAAGATCTCAAAAAGAATCCAATAGAACCTCAAAATAGTTGCCACTTGCTGATTTGTTTTTTTCATACCCTGGTAAATATAGGTGCTAATTTCTATACAATTATGTAAAAACATAAAAGGCACATGCTACCTTGATTCTCAAAATAAGAAGTCTTTAGACACCTACTATAAAAAATTAGTTGATTACTACTGCATACTATTACTATAGAGACAAAAAGTACAAATCTTATCTGAGTATAGGTTAACTTTGAAGCCTTTGTAATTATATGTATAATTAAAACTACTAGCTCATAATTTCTTTTATGCCTCCTACTACCTGCAATATGAGCAGTAGTAAGGAGTACAGAAGCTGTTTTGTATTCTCTTACATTAACCATGACAGCTTGCAGAGTAGATCCTACATGACTGCGTCACTAAATGCCTCTACAGAGAAGTATGACAATTTATTCCTACTCTTCTCTAATTACTAACCAACAATTTAAAAGTGGAAGGACTTTGCTTATTATTGCAGGACAGTTTAAGTCTTTTTTAGTATTTTGAAAATGCAAATTCATTAAATCGTATCACTCATATTGAAGGCACCATGAGACATTTAAAAACCCTCTAGCAGACCGAACAGCATGAACCTCAAGAAAAGATGTCTCAACTCTTTCCCAATATATATAGTAGATACACTGAAAACGTAGTCGTGTCTGCTACAGCTTCTGAAGTGTGCTCAGCACAGAATCCAGATTTCCTGGTCTGAAGTTGCTAGAATGACCACAAGTATTCCCTTAAAAAAAAAAACAAACAATCAAACCCCTTCCTTTCAGAGTTCTGTTACTTCAGAGTTAGTAACTTCTGCTAAAAATCTTCAATGTGAGATTCACATGTTAAAAAAACAAAACAAACAAAAAAAACCCTATACACACATGCAAAAAAAACCCTATTACACACCTTAGCATGGCAAGCTGCTTCATCCTCTCTGTACAGAAGACTAGTGCAAAGTACACAGTTAACTTTCACATTACAGTTTTATTTTCCTCAACTGCTCCTTTTATGTCTTGATCATCTCCTAGCCTCAACACCACTCTGATAAGTTTTCTGCTCCCTGATACACATGAACGATGGTTATTATTAGCCATTATGCCTTTAGCAAGTTGATTCTCAACAGTCTTTTTAGGATATTGCCTGATTTTGTTTCATATTTAACTTGACAGCATCTCTGATCTATTTTTCCCCCTTGCATTACATCTTTTTATTGCTAATAACTGCCTTTCCCCTGCAGTTTCAAGATGTCAGCTTTTATTTTTCTGTCTTCTGATACTGTATCAAAACCTGGGGAAACAGAAGAGTACTCTGTAGCTCTTAGAAGTGGCTCATACCTGGGAAACACAGGACCACTGCACACCTTCACAGCTTGGTTTCCACAGAATGGAAATAAAGGTACACAGGCTGAATGGAAGGGGCAAGGCACCGAAACAGTCTTCTGATCTAGATAGCACAGACTAATGCACTGCGCCATTCGAAGTAGCTAGAGGTCAGCTAATTGAAGCTTTTTCATTTGCAGCACATGTTCCAGTTCTTAGTCTAATACAATGACTTTAAACAGATTGCACAGCATCACAAACCATTCAGCTGCTCTTTCTGACTTCCCTTTAGCCAGTTGCCTCACTTTTATATACTCTTACTCTGATTTTATGGGGTTTTTTCCCCCCCCCCCCCCTTTTATGCAGTTGAACTTGACTAAAAATTAGAGTACATCTTCTGTAGTTAGCAGATCTTAAGTGGAAGTTGTTTCTCCTCCTACAGTTTGTCAAACTACTTTTACCTAGAAGCACTCACTACAGCATCTAGAATTTTTGTCTTTGCATTCTGCACGAATGTAATTCTAACTCATATTGCATGGGAGCAACCCAATTTCCTTTTACAACTACTTTTTCAGCATTTTTTCCCCAAGAGTAATCGCAGTGGGTGAGGAAGAGTATGAGCCAAATAGCATGTTATTTGCTGAGGCTGAGTGAGGGAGAGAATAATGGATGTGAGGGAGAGAATAATGGATGTGAGGGAGAGAATAATGGATGTGAACATGCTATGTGGTGCCGTCGACACGCTGGAAGGGAGGGATGCCATCCAGAGGGACCTGGACAGGCTGGAGAGGTGGGCCCGTGCCAACCTCATGAAGTTCAACCAGGCCAAGTGCAAGGTCCTGCACCTGGGTCGTGGCAATCCCAGGCACAAATACAGACTGGGCGGAGAATGGATTGAGAGCAGCCCAGAGGAGAAGGACTTGGGAGTGATGGTGGACGAGAGGCTCAACATGAGCCGGCAATGCGCCCTTGCGGCCCAGAAGGCCAACTGCATCCTGGGCTGCATCAAGAGGAGCGTGGCCAGCAGGTCGAGGGAGGTGATTCTGCCCCTCTACTCTGCCCTCGTGAGACCCCACCTGGAGTACTGTGTCCAGTTCTGGAGTCCCCAACATAAGAAGGACATGGACCAGTTGGAGAGGGTCCAGAGGAGGGCCACGAAG
>WHYT01012349.1:0-21248 GCA_009806455.1 Tetrax tetrax
GCAGCCGCTCGTCCCCGGAGCCCCGCGGAGCCGCTGCCCAGGATGAGCCGCCTGCCTCGCCCCGTGCCTCGGCATCCCGGAGCGGAGACCCGGCCGTCGTGCGGGATGGGACTGCACCAGGTACCGGCTGCTCGTCCTTATCCCTAAATCCCGGCCCGGGGGCGGGGGGGGGGCGGACACCCACCTCTCCGGCTCCTCTTCTGGCCCCAAAACTCGTCCCCCACCCGTGGCTGGATAAAGCGTCGCAAGGACCCCGTTCGGAGACTTTTTCGTCTGATTTTTGTTTTTTTTTTTTTTCCTCTGTGCCGTCAGGCTCAGTTCTGACCAGGCTTTGCCCACCGTCCCCCCTTGGAGCCGCCCGCTGCCCCTCGCGCTCTGTAATCGCCGAAAATGTCGCCTTAAAAACCGGAGATATTATGCAACGCGCTCGGCTGGGGGGCTGCCGAGCTGCGCTTCTTCAGGATCAGCCTGCTTTGGGGGGGGGGGGTCGTAACCTGTCAGTGCTTTTTTTTCCTCCCCAAAAAAACTTCTGCTTGGAGTTGGTTGTGACTTTAGGCACGATAAGCAACAATATTTGATCGCTCGCTTTGCCATCCCCCACTTCTCTTTAACCCGTGGTGAAACTCCAAAAGCGGCTTGGGGAAGGAACTGGGTGCAGGTCTGGGTGGAAACGCTGGGTTTTTTTTTTTCCCAGCGCTGTTGCTGTCCTGCTCTCGCTGGAAGAGCAGAGGCTTGCCAGTGCCTCGAAGGTTTTGAACTCCCCGTGGGGGATTTAATCGCTCTCCGCGTGAAGCGGCCGCCGTCTCGGAGGCTGCCCTCGGCTCGCGCGAATGCCGAGGGATCCTCGAATCGCAGCTGGCTTCTCCTCGTGCAGTTCAGGGCCCGTGTTTGGATCGCAGCGGAAGAGCTGCTCTCGGAGTCCGAGCCGGGGATGTGGGCGCCTGCCTTTCCTCCTTCCATTTTCAGTCTCATCTAGACGGCGTATTTCAAGTCACGCCTTAGAGAAAGGCTCAGGGTAAAACCAGTGACTCAAAATCGTGAATTTACGTGCAGAAACGAGCGTGGGAACGCTCAGGCACACGGCACCTTGTGATCCCCGCGAGGAGGAAACTCCCCATGGTGGCGGTGCCCGCGCGGCTCGCTTCAGGGTTTGGCGTGCCCGGAAACAGGTCGCTGGGATGGAAGGGTTTGTCCCTGCTCAGGGATCGTAATTAATGCTCGTCAGGGGCGGAGAGGTGTGACGGAAGAGGACGGAAGGTTGGATGCGTTTGTGTGAGTAATTTGCTGGATGAGCCGGCGGCTGTGGTACGCGTGGAGCGGGTTTGCAAAGGGCTTCCTCGCCGAAGCGACGCCTGTTCCGGCGCAACCCGCCTTTTCTGCAGGGCTGGGGCGCTTCTCAGCGTCTCTCGGAGGTGAGAGACATTTTACTGTTCCCACAATTATTTTTTTTCATATAGAGAAGTTAATTTATAAGCAAATCACTGGATTTAACTCCTTCCAGTGAGGCTGTGCCGTTTGCGGAGGAGGAAGGAATGAAGGAAGCGCTGGCGGCGTGGCTCTGGGGCTGGCAGGCTGCGGGATTCCCTCTTCCCCGCGCCTCGGCGGAACGCCTTCCTGGGAAAGATGCTGCAAAGACAAATGAGAAATAGTTTGACGTGGACGGACGCTCGGAGTAGGGAATCGCTGGCATCTCCTTTACGGAGCCAAGAGGCTGAGGAGCAGCGGGAGCCGTTCTTTAACGTGTGGTGTAGTTCGTAGTTCTGCTGCTGTGTTTCTTGTAGCGTGGCTTCTGTTTCATCCCAAGTTTCGGGGCGAGTCATCGCTCTGCCTGTGCGAGCCCCGGGGTTGTTGCTGTTTGGGACACGCAGGCTTGGCACTGGGATGCGGAGTCCTTCCAGTGAGAGCATCCCGGCGAGGCCGAACCGGAGCAGAGCCTCCTGCATCCCGTCCCGCCAGAGGTGCCGAGCTCTGTCCCTGTGCGACGGCTCAGTCTCTGGCTCAGGGCTTCCCGTTGCCCTTTTCCCTGAAAATTCACCTTTTTTTTGCTTTTCCTCTGCTGTTTGCTCCATGGTGTGCACGCTTCCCTGGGAGCAGTCCCGCAGCAGTGCCCTTGTGCAGCAGGGTGGGTTTACGGGCAGAGTTTGTCCTCTGGGGGTGTCTGGAACCTGGCTTTTTGGGGTTTGGTTTTTTTTTTTGAAGCAGAGTGAGACCCGTGGAGCCCATCTCTGTGGGTGCTGAGTCCCTTGGAAGGGGATTTTGGACGTGGAAGAGGGTGCTGTGTCCCCCAGGAAGAATTATTTGTCCTTGCTTCAGCGGTGCTTGCAGCATGCTGCCCATCTCTGTCCCAGTCCCTTTGTGTTTCAGTTTCCCCGGCTATTTGGTGATTCTTGTCCCCGGAGAAGCTGCACTGAGTCTCCGTGGGGCTCTCCGGGGAGCAGGGACGCGCTGAGGAGCAGGGGTGCAGGAAGGGGCACCCACAATACGTCCTCCTCCAGCCCCCAGCGCCACTGCGATGTTTTCTGCCCCCATCCAACTCCCGTTGCCTTCCCGAAGGCGCAGCGAGACGTCGAAGGCCGTCAGTGCCGAGCAAAACAAAAAGTAACGCGGCGTAATAGAGACCAGATGTCTTGGTGAGGCTTCATCCTGTCCCTCTGGTCGTTTGCCAGGGCTAATATTTCTTATTCCAGTCAGGCAGGAGCGAGACTTTTCTTTCCTCTCCTGTAAAGCCACAGCTCTGCGCCCGTAGATCTCGCTCGGCTTTTGTCCCTTCCCGAAGGAACCGCGCTCCCGCACCGCTGCACCGCCGCGCGGCTGCTCCGTCGGTCGTTTCCGCGCTACCAGGGGCTTCCCTTTCCTTGGTGTTTAATTACCGACGTCGGGGCCGTTCCGCCGGAGAGAAACTTGGCCCGTTAGGGCTGTGGGTGGAGGATGAGCCGCGTGAATTCAGCTCAGCCTGTTTTCCAGCCCGGATTGCTTCATTGTGTGCAGCTGATGGGGTTTTTATCCCCGTGGAGAGCAGCGGTTTGGAGCAGGGGAGTTACGCTGAGCCTCGAGAGGTAAAGAGCGCGTCGCGATGCGTTAAACAAACGGCCATGCCGCTCGCGGAAACGTGCGGAGAGGTGCGGGAGGCGGGGAGCAAATCCCCTCGCTGGGGTTTTAGGGAGCGCTAGGAGCGGAGACGTGGCGGCGGCGGGCTCCGAGCGGGGTGTCGCTGGAGAAGGCAGCTGCGTAAGTGTGGGGGTGGGCTGAAGAGGCAAAATACTGATAATTAAAAAGCAAGGCACTGATTTTTAAGAATAAAAAGCAATGCGGGGATTTCAAAGCCGTGCCTGCGGTGCAGAGGTAACCCTGCAGGCCTGTGGGTGGATTTATCTTGCGCAGCTCCTTAATCCAACTTGAACCCACTCAGCAGTTGCGAGCTCAGGCCGGCCGCCTCCTCTCTGCGGCGGAGCGGGCGCGCGGGGCCCCTCCAGGCCTGGCTGGCCGGGAGAAGGTGGCGAAGGGAGCGGGGAGCTGGGGCTGGCGGCGGGAGCAGCTCGTCGTCGGGACACCTCGTGTGAGTAGCTCAGGTGGGATCCAGCCTCTCCCGCAGACGCGGAGGCGGTTTAACCTCCGGAACTGCGGCGTGTGCTGCTGCACCACGCCAGGCCTCTCTCTGTGCCCGCTGTTTACGGGGAGGGAGGTTTAACGGGGTCCTGCGCGCTTTTTCGCTCTCTCCAGCCCGGCAAGGAGGCTGTCGAAAGCGTTTTCCTGCGTTGGAGAAACCGGTCGGGGCTGGGAAAGCCCTCAGTGGGCGACCAAGCCGCCCGGGGTCGCAGGTGCTTCTGCACCTGGTGAGCGGCTGCGGAGCCGTGTTTGGGACTCCAGCAGGTGCCACCGCTCATTTTTTGTTTCTTTTTAATGGGTTTGTCATCCCGGCTGTCTGGATGCAAATGTTTGAAGGACCGCAGAAGCGCTGCCGCCAGCAAAGCTCTGGGCAACTCTTCCTTGAACCTGGCTCCGCTCGGTGCCTCTTCAAATCCCGCCTCGCCGAGCTGTGCCGAAGGATCTCCTTCGTGCCGGCGCGGCGTTAACTTGAAAATTAGATTGTCTGGGCTTTCGTGGGGCAAGGCTGGGCTCCTGAAGAAGGAAAACCAACTTCCTTCAGCGTGCGGGGTCTTTAGGATCTAATGACCGCAAATATTTGAAGCACGCGGGATTTGTACGGAAGGGAACGGCGAGCACAGAGGCAGACGTTGTGCGCTGCTGCCGCGCGGACGGGGTGAAAGACGCTATTCAGGTTCGGGCTGCTGGACTTTGCTCGGGCTTCTTTCACCTCGGAGTTACAGCTTAAGCGCTTTGAAAAACGAGGGGGGGAAACCGCTCTCTGGGAAGCGGCGCTCACGTCTGGACGCGCCGACCTTGTTTTTTTTACTCGCTTGGAATATTTAGAGAGAAACGCCGTGGGTTTCCTCATCCCCTTTCCTCCCGCGTCGGGAGCTGCAATCGCTTGTGAAAATAAACAGATAAAACAAGGCCGTTAAATTAACGGGGAAATGCCTCGTCGCAAGGACCCACCAGCGCAGCCTGTGCGGGCCAAACAGGGGCTGGGGGGAACAGAGAGGCAGAAAACGGTTCAGGGCACTTCTTTTCCGAAGCCAGTCATTTTTTTTCCACCGTGCTGGACGCGAAAAGCAGGAGGGAATTGGCAATCCGCTCGCGGCGCTTGACGTTTGTAAAAGGCATCGTGCCCGTCCGCTGATCACGAGCTGTCTTGTTGCAGCGCGTGAGCAGCCGAGGGGAGCAGGCAGAGCCGCCGTAAGGATGTTGGAGGGAGCGGAGCGCCGCCTTTTATTTTTAGAGGCCGATTTCGCTTGGCACCGGCCTTCTCTGTTCCCACCGGTTATCCGTCGGGATGCACCGCTGCGCTTTTTGTCGAGGTGGGGACAGCGGGAAGTGCGTTCGATCCCTCGTTTATCTTATTTTTCAAACATAATTAAGCGCTGCTCGTTGGCGAGGAGACGTAAGCTTGGACTTTGAAAACGGGGACCTCGTCGTAACAAACGCGGCTCTTGCGCCGGCTCCTCTGCTCGCCCGGCAGAAGCGGGGCCTTTCACCGTCAAAGTGCCGCGTGCCGCCGTCCCCCTCTGTCCCGGAGAGGTTAGACCTGCGCACGCGGATAAACTTCAGCCTCTGCAGCGCGAGCCGCTGGGCGCACCCGGCCTGTGGCCCTCTCACCCCGAGCCTTGCAGAATTTAGGGTGGAGAGCACAAAGCAACCGGGTTATTTTTTTACCCCTTCTCGTTCTCATTTTGGCTCGCTCAAATTTTTTTTTTTTATTGTCATGGTAACAGAGACATTTTGTGTGATGGCTGATAGATGCTTACAGCTCTCTTTCATGTCTGAGGGGAAGGGGCGCCGAGAAGACCCCTAAAAGCCAATGTGAGCAGCTCAGCGTTGCGCTGGCCTGGCTTGCGTTGCACGCGTTGGCTTCGGGCACCTTCCCTCTCTGGACAAAGGCTTTTAGGAGAGGTTTGCACCAACCCTGAGCTCGGCTCTCGGTGTCCCCTGAGGTGTATCCCAGTGTGGATTCCTGTTTTCCCACCCTGGGGCTGGAAGCAGGTCTCCTCCTCCTCCTGACTCTTTTGTTTTGTTTTTTTTTCTTTTCAGCTTTGAAGCGCGCAGACCCGCCACTGCTATGGGAGACTCGGTTGCAGGCCCAGCCCGAGGGACAGGCTCGGAGCAGGCGCCCGGCTCGGCGCCCCAGGGGAATGGCGGGACGGCTCTCAGCGTCATCACGGAAGGTGTGGGCGAGCTGGCGGTCATCGACCCCGAGGTGGCGAAGAAGGCCTGCGAAGAAGTCCTGGAGAAGGTCAAGCTGATGCACGGCGTCTCCTCCGACAGCTTAACGAAACCCGCCGCCGGCAGCGAGGCAGAGCGCGCCCCGCGGGCCGCGGGGGATTTGGCCAACGGAGACATCGGGGAGGGCTGCGAAATCAAGTGCTTGGACGATCCGCCCGGCGCGGCCTCGAAGATCCAGGAGGAGGACGAGACCACGGCCAACACGGTGAAAACCGCCCGGAAGCGGCAGAAGAACAACTCTGCTAAGCAGTCCTGGCTGCTGCGGCTCTTTGAATCCAAACTCTTTGATATCTCCATGGCCATTTCGTACTTGTACAACTCAAAGGAACCTGGCGTGCAGGCGTACATTGGGAACAGGCTGTTCTGCTTTAGGAACGAAGACGTGGACTTCTACCTGCCGCAGCTGCTGAACATGTACATTCACATGGACGAGGACGTGGGAGACGCAATCAAGCCCTACATCGTGCACCGCTGCCGGCAAAGCATCAACTTCTCCCTGCAGTGCGCCCTGCTGCTGGGCGCCTACTCCTCGGACATGCACATCTCCACTCAGCGACACTCCCGCGGGACCAAGCTGCGCAAACTCATCCTCTCGGACGAGTTGAAGCCGGCTCACAAGAAGAGGGAGCTGCCGTCGCTGAGCCCGGCGCCCGAGATGGGGCTCTCTCCTTCCAAAAGGACTCACCAGAGGTCCAAGTCGGACGCCACCGTTACCATCAGCCTGAGCAGCAATCTGAAGCGCACAGCCAGCAATCCCAAAGTCGAGAGCGAGGAAGAGGTAACGGCAGGGCTCTCCGAGGCTCAGCCCGCCTGGGGAGGGATGCCCGCGCGGTTGGTTCTCGTCTCCTAGCTCCTGCTTTTCCGCCAAGTTGGGTTTTTTTAATCCTAGTTGCTGCAAATGAGTGAAGTTTTCCTTCCTGTGTCTCTAAGCAAACTGACACACACCGGTGGGTCGCGCTCAAGGGTGCTGGGGCTGCAGAGGGGGGGTTTCTTGGTGCGAGGGGAAGGGAGGACGTGAGGTGGCTTCAAGGTAAGGCAGAGAGCGGGGTCGGGAGGGCTGAGGCGCTTCCTGCGCTGCCGAACTCCCACAGGATTTGGGCAACCCGACTGGCGTCTCTGTTTTGCAATCCGCAGCCGTTCTGATCGGTGTTGGAAATCCCAATTTCCTCCTTGTCCCAACTTGTTCCGATTTAGCAACCGCGAGGTTTGTTTGCAGGCAGGAAAGGCCCTGGGCGGCTGGGAGCAGGAGCAGATAAATCCATCGGCTCCGCCGTCCCAGTGCTCTGGTCAAAACCGGCCTCTGGTGCGCACGCCCTCCTGGCCGCAGGGCCGAGCGCCGCAGCCGTGGGGTTTGTCCGTGGCTGCTGCCCCGTGCCGAGCTCTCCTTGAGGTTTCTGTTGGCTTTTTGTGGCTGCGAAACAGTGAAAAGCGAGCTGGAGGGGCTGGGCTGTGCGGAGGGGCCGCTTCTGGTTTCCAGGGTTGGGTGCTAACGTGGCCTTAACGCTAAAGGCAACGGCAGCCGAGTAGGTGAACACGGGCACGTGCGCGTGACGTGTTTTCAGAACCAAAATAGCTCCCGTGGGCTCTTCCGCGGTTTATTTTTAAGTGTCCAAAAGTTACCAGCGCAAAGTTGCTTTGCCTGTGGTGCTGAGCTGCCGTATCGGCGTGCGCTGTGAGGCTCTGCCCGCGCACGCGCTTGCCGGAGAGCGAGTGTTTTTGCTGGAGCGGGATTTCTCCGCCTTCAGTTCACGCGTCTGCTGACACGGAGACTTTCGGAGGAGAAGGATGAGCGGCATCCTCAGTAGCGGGGATGCAGCGCTGGAGGGAGAAGAGCTGGGAGCGGGAATTTTTTATTTTGGCGCTTTGTTTTTGAAGGGCTGGTGGTTTTTAGCGTGAGGAATCGGTACCAAGGTCCCATTTTGGGTGCCGTTCACCCGGCACCCGGACAGATCTGCCCGACTCCGCGCAGCTCCTTCCCTGGATCATCCCTGCGTCTCGTGTGGCCGAGACCTCGAAAACAGAGTTCCCCGCGGCTCCGTCTGGACGCTGAGGATCCCGTGATTGTTTTTGTGGTGACGGAGTGTTTCCTGGCTGTCCTGCCTTGCCTGAGATTCCCCCTTTCCCTCGGCTCCGCGCTGGGCTGTAAATCATTGGAAGCGGCCGTGTGGTCGCCTGCCTCCCTGCCAGACTTGGGGAAGGCTTTGGATAAGGATTTGAAGGAGGTTTCCGAGGCGTGAGGCGACAGGCGTCCGCGCTGAGCTCCAGTGAAAACCCACCCTGTCCCCTTCTGCACGGTTCTCGGGCGAAAACCCAGCCGCGAGCCGGGGCGGCGGCGTTTGCCGATGGGAAAATGAATCTTTCATGTCCCTGGTCGGTGGAAAACAGCCGGCTGGCGGGGAGCAGGGCGCGCCGGGCTCTCTCCTGCTCGCGCTGGCTGCGGCGGCTTGAATAATGAAAAGGGAAGCTTTGCATGAATGATGGATGGAAGCAGCAGGTTGGGTTGCCCTTGGTCCAGGAAACCCACAAATGTCTGAGTTGTGTTGCGCTGGGACCAGCCCTCAGCTTCTTCCCCAAACGTTCTTAAACTAGAGATTTTACAGCAATAAAATCTGATGTTTTCTCATCTGGGAGTTCCTTGATTCCCTCAATGTGCCAGCGCCTGCACCGTTGAGCCATGAGTCGGGAACCGCTTCTACTGCCCTTCCTGAGAAACTTGTGTTTCTCTCTTTGCAAAAAAAAAAAACAAAAAAAAAGGCCAAAGTGGAATGTGAAACCAGGCGAGTGGTTGGGCCAGGTGAGGGGAGGCCGCCACACCTGAGTCTCCTTACTGAGCCCGCAGACTCCGCAGGTGGTCAGCTGCGTGCGGGTCTGTCCAATCTTGGAAAAAAAAAAAAGAGAGGAAGGTGGAGGAGAGGGTTTGCGGAGAAGTTGGCTGTTCCTGGTCTGCAACTGGCGGCTGTGGAAGAGCAGGGAAACAGAACAAACTCCGGTCTGGAAGAGCTGGAGGGAGAGGCTGGAGCGCTGGTGCCTTTTCAAGGAGGCAGGAGGTGCAGCGGAGACGGCAGGTACGTCCCACCGCAGCCCCTGCCTGCGCCCGCCGCCCTGCTGCGGGGCTGCCAGCCGGGCACCGTTCTGGTGAGGGCTTCCCGCATCCAGGCGTCGTCTCTTTCCTGCTGGAGCCTGCAGCCGCCTTTTAGCTCTGCTGAGGCGGTGGTGGCAATTTCGGCCTCTTCTACCCTTTCCTGTCCATCATCCCTGGGGTTTTATTTTTCCTCCGGAGGATTTCTCCTTTGCCCCTTGCTCCACATCTTCCTGGAAGCGCGGTGCCGGGCCCTCGCTGCTCCTAAAGGTGCCTCTGTCCTTCGCTGCTGGTCTGGATTAGCTGAGTCAGCCCCAAAGCAGGGATTAGCGCTGCTTAAGGAAAAAAAAAAAAATCTCTGTTGGCTTTAGAGCATGGTGGGGATCGGCTCTTAGGAAAGTAGTCACCCCTGGGACGGATCTGTCCTTTCGCCTGCAGCCGTGGCACTTTGATTTTAGGGAATAATTTTTCCCGCTGAGGTTTTGTGTTCCAGCCGTCGCTTCGTGCTGCGTGTCCGCCGTAACGAGGGGCAGTGGAGGTTTTATTTCAAGAGCCGTGCGCACTGTGGGTTTTTAATTCTCATCGGGCTATGCGTCCGTAACATAATTCCATGAGATGGCTCTCACGGTATAAATTATTTCTGTGTTTGTTACGTTGCAATTAATACACGGTGGTGCAAAGGAAAAGCCGTGAGCTTGAGATTCACATCGTCCCGCGTCCCTCTGGCGCGAGGTGGATGGGCTCGGCCTTTCTCCCAGCCCTGCCTTCCAGGGTGGGTTGGAGCCCTGTTGGGGAGGCACCTGCTGTAAGCGGCCGCTGGAAACCAGGGCCGCGCCGCGAAGGCTCTCGTTGTAGGAAACGGTCTGAGACCTCCGGCTTGGGTGGGTTTGGCCGTGCGGTCTGCTGAGACGCGAGAAGACGGACGGATCCCCGTGCTCCAGACGCGGGGGCAGGTTGCTGTCCCAGCGCTGTGCGGTGGCGATGTTTGATTTCGTTCTTGCCCGTTAACGTTCAGCCTCCAAGACAGGTCCCTCGCCGTCTGCGGCGCGAGCCGGTCCCGCAGCGGTGCCGTTAATCGCTCGCGCTGGGCGGAAACGTGATGTGACTCCATCAGAGGAGCGAGCGGCTGGTGAAACTTTGTTGGAGTGGAAGCCGGCCGTGGGTGGGACGTGGCGTCCGGCTCCCCGGGGTTTTGGCAGGGCTGCAGGCAGCGACGTGGAAGCAAAACCTCACCCGGGGCAGAGCAGCTGCTTCAGCTTCAGTAAAACCCTTCGTGGCTGGGCCCAGCTCTCGGGAGCGTCGCGGGCGGACCGGAGCTAGCTGGTGGAGCAGAGCGGGTCGTCTGGCTGCCGGATGGCCTCCATCGTACGCAGCTCCGCAAACTCGAGCCTCGCTGCCTTTGGGGCGGTTGGTTTTCGTGCCACCTCCCCCGTAAGCCCGACAGGATTCGCTGCGAAGGCGCAGCGCGTCCTCCCCGGGGGATTTGTCGCAGGAACAGGTCGTGCTGCCTTTGCGGCCTGCGAATGCCTTTGCCTCCGTGGTTTCTCCCAGGGCTTTTGGAAAACCTTTCTCGCACGTGAAACCCCCCAGCCCGGAGGTGAAGCTGGGGCTGGTTGCGAGCCGTTTTGCTCCCCGGTTTTCCTCTCCCCAGACCGGGGTTTGCAGCCCTTATCTCCCCCGCGAGCCGCGCCGCGCGATCCGACCCCGGCGGCCCCGCCAGCGTGGCAGAGCGCAGCTGACGGTGCTGACATCATCACCACGATGGTGTTTCTTGGTGTTTCAGAAATTTTCATATTAGGACAAATGCGTGAAGCTGCGCAGCTGAGACCTGGATGGAGCAGGGAGGCTGCTGCTCCCCGTGCCCTGCTCTGCTTCCCGCCGGTGTTTTGGCTCCGCGCGCCTCGGAGCTGGGAAGAATAAATCGCAGCGACTGCCTGGAGAGGAGTGGTTCATCGCAGATCCCTTCGGGAGCTAAGATCAGGGTTCAAAATCTGCAGAGCAGGGCAGGGAAACAGCTTTTTTTTTAATTTTTTTTTTTTTTTTTTTTGACCAGCTGGATTGAAACCAGCTTTTTGTTTTTTAGGTTGTTTTTTTTTTTTTTTTCCTACCAGCAGCATCAGCGTTCTCTTGAGAAACGGCAGCGAGGGTTGATATGCAAATCTGTTTGCGTCTGCAGTTCCGCGCCGATTCGGTTACAGGAGTGCGCGCGCTTGCAGGCGACGCTGGATCTGAAAGCCGCTTTTGATTCGAGGTCGCCCGACGCCTCTGACCCCGGTCTTTGGGTTTTCAGCCCACGTCCCTGCCCTGCCCTCGCCAGTCGGGGCGTGGAGGAACGTTGGCCTTTTACCTCTGGAACTGCACCCTCGGCAACGCTGGCGAAGGTGCTTTTTCTGGTAGAGCTCGTTTCCCCGCCGCGATAAGAGCAGCCTGCCTACCGGAGAATCTCTTTCCACGCCGTCGTGGCAAATCGCTGTGAGGGCGGCGCTGCCTTCCCACGGGCGGGTCCGACTTCAGAGGCTTTGCGACTTTTCTGCATCGTCCGTTGGGATTTGCCAGGTTTCCACTTGGCCACGGTGATGGCGGTCACTCAAGCCGCAAAGCGATGCCTCCAGGCATCCTGGTTCAATGGCTTGTAGCTAAAATTTCGACGTTTCCCTGTAACACCAGCAGTACTGGTGATGAAGAGCTGTCTTCATTTAAGATTATTTTTTTTTAAGATCCAAAATGTCTCGTTTAGTTTAACAACAGCTAGGGACGCCCTTCTGCGAGGGATTTGTGGAAGCGAAAGCGGCGTCGGGGCCAAGACGTGCCGAGCTCGCTGTCGAGCGCTTCGCGGGGAGCTGAAGTTATTTTTATTGGTAGGATGGTTTGTGTTCACCATGTAGAAACTTGTGCTGAACACTTCGACATCTTAAGAAAGACCGAGAATTTCACCTCCAAACCCCGAAGCGAACCCTGCGGAGGTGGTGGCTGCGAACGAGCCTTGTCCGGAGCGGTGGGTGACGGGAAGAGCGCCGGTGATGGCCGTGGCTGCCCGGAAACGCCGCTTTGCGCCTACGTTTCAGCCGAGACCGGCGCATTAAACATTCAAGGCTTCTCATTTTCCGAGGGACGGATCTGGAAACTCGCCCGTGCTTGGCGAGCGGCTCATCCGTGTGTCGAGTTTGCAAGGGAGAGGAGTCGTGCTGCTGGTACCCTTTGAACGTGCTTCCTTTTCCCGCTCCTTCCAGCCCGGTTTCCCAGGAAAACGAGACTCCTGCAATCCCGCTCTCGTCCAGCAGGAACTTTTCGGAGCCTTGACCAAACGCTGCGGAGAGGAGAAGCCGGAAACGAGCCAAGTTTCTTTACTTTCCGCCGAATCGGCTGCTGTCTGGGGGTCTGTGCCCCTCACTGACACGGTCAGCGTGCTCCGGGGAGGAAAGTTTGAGGGATGTCTGTCCCCAGACCTCGCTGGGGAAATCATCAGAGACTGAATGCAGGCCCCAGAAAGGTCTTTCCCTGGGTCCGGCTGCCCCGGGGCAGAGCCACCCTCCGACGGACGTGGAGGAGCAGGAAATGACCGAGCCCTGGGTCCTCCCGCAGCCGTGTCCTTCGGGTTGAGGCCAGGCTCTGCCCCAGCTCTCCCTGCCCCTGCAGCTCATCGTCCTCCGGAGCCGGGGAGCGAAGCCACCCGGGAATTGACATCCCTGGAAGCGCGGGCGGGTGGGGAGGAACCGGCTCCGAGCTGCGCCCGCAGCTGCTCAGGTTGTGCTGGAGCGTCCGGTGGTTTTGCTGCCCTGCACGGCGCCCGTGTCGTCTCCAGCTCCTGTCGTCGACGGTTGCGATTCTCAAAGCCGGCGTTTTTTGGATAAAGTGGGTAAATCGCTTTTTAAAGGTTCCCGGTGGGATCCAAGTCCTGATGGCACGGCGGGTGCCGCCCGTGAAGCCGGCCGGGAGCAGAGGCTGCGCACGGCAAAGGAGCGGTTGTGCGTGACCTCGAAAGTCAGGGGATTTAAGACTTTGAAATGAAAATCGGGAGTTTGGGTCCTAAATCTGAGAGGAATTGGAAAACTCTGCCCTAAGCCTGATGGAATTAGCATGCCCCTGTAATTAACACACTAAACCCAGACCTGTTTGTTTCAAATGAGTTTTAAAACCAGTGACCCGCCGGTCTCAAGAGTGCAGAGCTCCATTTTCTCTCTTTTTGGTGTGAAAATAATGGATTTGTAGGCTGAAGTCGTGGCTGGCGATGGAAGTCGCCATTAGGGTGGACGTGCTTGGTGGGGTGGCAGGGAAACGTGGTCGATGCCGATTAAAACTCAGATTTTTTTTTTTTAATCTTCAGGAAAGTTTCCATGGGGTTGGTTTTATCTGCTGAAATTAAAGGCTGAGTTAGAGCCTGGGGAGAAAAATAAAGTGGTTTTGCTGGGGGAGAGAGACTGGTCGTGGGGCGGATATCGGCACGAGCCCCGGCAGCTCTGCTCTCTGCAGCCGATTTGAGCCAAGAAAGTCAGAGCTGAAGCCTTCGTTACGCTTCTGGGATAGACAGATATTTTAAAGGATGTGAACAGGGAAAATCTGGGGGGGGTTTATGGGCGTTTAGCGCTGGGATGAGCCGTGCGGCCTGCTCCCTGGTTGGGACCAGCGCGAGCGGCCTGGCGCCAGGAGGCTGCGGTTGAGGTCGGTGGCGTTGTCGTCGCGGGAGCTCCGCGTGCCGCTTTGGGTGCCGCTTCCTATCCAAGAGCAAAAGGCAGCGAAATTGTGATGGGATGGGGAGGGGGAAAGAAAAAAAAAAAGAAAAAAAGAAAAGTGATGGTTGTGAACCTGGAGCTAAACTATTGCTTTTTCTCCCCCTCTCCCTCCTTCCTCTCTCTCCTTTTACACAAACACCACCACCCAAAACCGCCACCAATCCCCCTTTCCTCCGTTTCCCAGGAGCTCTCCTCCAGTACGGAAAGTCTCGATAAGTCATTCTCTCCCGTAAGTGGCCCGTTTCGTCCCTGCGCCCGGGCTGCCTGCCTTCCCCCACCACAGCAGCATTTCCTCTCTGCCACCAAAATACCGAACCCCGGCCCCCGGCCGTGCACCGCAAGCCGCTCTGGTCCCCAGCAACCCCCGTCCCGACGTCTGCACCGCTTGAGCCCCTGGCGAGGGCAAAGCCAGCGTCCCCCCCTCGGCGCCGCGCACGCGCTGGCCGCCTCTCGTGTCACGGCGGCGCCGCCTTCGTCTGAACCTTTCCTGCTCATTCGGCCAAAACGCTGCCGGAAACGGAGCTTTGGGCAAATTTTGCTTGCACCGGTTTGGCTAAAATCAAGCAGAAAGGCCCGAGGGGCTGGGGGGTGCCCTGGGTGCTCGTTCCTCCCCCCCACCCAAAAAAAGGGAGAGAGAAAAAACCCTCGTACCGCCAACGAACGGCGGAGGCAGGGGAGGGCCTTGGCTGCTGCTGCCCATTTCGGGCTGAGCAGCTGCTGACCTTTGCGTGGCGGCGTCCGCGGATGAAAGAGGAAATGCTGTTTCCTTGAATTTGACTGAAAAGTTCTCTGCCAGATGAGATTTAATTTGCTTTTTTCCCCAAATAATTTTTTTTTTCCCCTTCTGTGTGTTCAACTTTGGTCTTTCAATCAAAACCCAACCTTTCCCTAATAGAGCGTTTTTCTTTCAAAATGAGCCTTTTTCATTATTAATTTTTTAATTTTTTTTTTTAAATCAATAGCATCTTCCTCATCCGTGTCGTTCTCCTGCCGGTGGCTGTGTGTTCTCTGGGATTTCACACGTTGAATGTGTAGTCCATGATCAAAACCACTTTCCCGGGCAGCGGTGCCGTGCGGGGCGGGATGCTCGGGTGGGTGGGAGGCAGGACAGCGCGCTCCAAGTCCCAAATTTTCTTTTTTTTCCTCCCTCCCGTTCCTCCCAGCCAAGCCAAGGCAGCCACGTCTCTTCCTCCCGCGGCTTTTTGAGGCTTGGCGCTGGCGGGGCGCGGGCGGGCTCCTCGCTCGCGGGACGCCGCAGTCCAAACCTTCGCGGGGAGAAGAACGCTCCTTGGCAAAACGTAAACACAAGGCCCTGCCTGATTTAAGAACAGAAATATTATTTTTTTTCAAAGTGCTGGCAGTGAAATGTTTTGCTGTAGTAGCAGCGCTCGATGGGATGCCTTGGGAGCGGGACGGGGTGGGCAGGACATTTCCCAGCTGCACGTTTCTGGCCGGAGGAGCCAGGATCTGAAGGGTTTTCAGCTGGAGGATGAACAGGGGAGGTGCAGAATGGGTCACGGAGGCAACGGGGTGCTCCTGGGGCTGGGACAGCTTCGCTCTGCGCGCTGCGGAAGAGGGAGAAGGTGTTTTGGGATCCCTGGAGAAGAAGGGGTTTAAAAACGGCCTGTGCTCGTGATACCACGGATCGACGCTGGGAACCAGGAGGGCTTTGCTCGCGCTCCGCTCCCATACGCGGGCACCTTCTCAAATTCCCACCAGCGACTCTCTCGTTAAATTTTTCTGCTGGGACAAGCAAAGCACAGAGACCTCAGAGCGGGCAAGGCTCTGGGTACGGGGCTGTTTTGGGACAACATCGACTGCGTGCCAAACCGGGAAACCTGCATCGAGCAGGGACACCGCCGGCGTTGCAGGGGAGAGGACGTGAAGAGGTGTCAGCAGGAGCGGATCGCGTTCTGCTTTTTGCAGAAAAATGGATTAAATGCAGTCGAGGGAACCGGTCCCAGAGGCCGAGGAAGCGTTGCGGCACGGGGTGGCAGAGCAGGGTCCGAGCGGGAGCAGCCGCTTTCCCACCCGTCGGGGGCTGGTCCCCCGGCTGGCGCGAGGTTTTGAATATTTCTCCCTGCCCGGGAGGTGGAAGCGGTGTCGCCGGCTGAGGGGCCGCGCAAGAGCCGCCGCCTGTGCCCGCCAGCGAGGCGGTGGGGGAGCAGAGCGGAGGAAGGGGCGGGAAGGATTTTTGGAAGGCTTTTTGACGTGGACTACAGATACAAACGATTTCCCACCTGCCCTTTCCCAAAAGGGAACCACGAGACTGATCCTTCTCTTTTTTTTTATCATCCCTTTATTTTGCTCTGCAGCCGTTCCCGGCTCTCTGACATTTTCCTTTGCTTTTCCTTCTGTCACGCTCCGTAGCTTTTTTGCATGTGCGTTTCCAGCATGATTGTCCAGTGACCACTTTGCAAGTTTAATTCTGCATCTTACCTGGCAAAATCAGCCGCAATCGTTTGTTGTTCTGATTTAAAAGCTTGAAAAAGTCGAGCAGAGAGCTCAGCTCGGGGTGCGGGGGGCTGGTGGGTCCAAGGGGCTTCCTGAATCGCAGGTTGAGCTTGGCCAAACGACCCGAGTGAGCCACAGTCGAGGCTTTGGGGTGAGGACACAGGGAAAAAAACCCAGTGCCGGGCTGGGTGAGGCTGATCTGTGCTCCCTCTGCGGGCTCCCGGCTGCCGCGGCCCTGGGGATCCGCGGCTTTGGTGGGGATGTGAGCTCTGGAGTTTCAGGGAGGAGGATTTCTGAACAGCACAACGGGAGGGGAAAAAGTGCTTTGATCCTGCCCTGCTTCCAGATGATGAGCCCGGCTCCGGTGACGGGAGCGTCATCCGAGAGCGGGGAAGAGAGCGGGACGGGAGTTTATCCCGGTGCTTCTAAATTGTGAAGCTTGATTGCAGAATTGCTGGTGTCTTATCCCCCTGCTGCCATCATAACGCTCTCCCCCCGCCCTCCTTCCCCAAACCCCTCTAGCCTGTCAGACTTGCCCCGGAGCGAGAATTCATCAAATCCCTCATCGCCATCGGGAAGCGCCTGGCCACCTTGCCCACCAAAGAGCAGAAGACCCAGCGGCTCATTTCCGAACTGTCGCTGCTGAACCACAAGCTGCCGGCGCGCGCCTGGCTCCCGACGGCTGGCTTCGACCATCACGTGGTGCGGGTGCCCCACACCCAGGCCGTCGTCCTCAACTCCAAGGACAAGGTACGAGCGGCCGGAGAACAGTTTTGGCCTCCAAAGGTGACTTTGCCGTCCTTGACGTGACCCCCATTTGGGCATCGAGCAAATGAAAACGCTTCATGCGTGTGCTCAGGGCATCTCCTGCGTGCCACGGGTTATCGCTTCCAGAGCTGGGAGAGATCTGCGCAGGCAGCTGGTAGGGGGGAAAAAAAATCCCCCTGAGAGTAACCGTCCCCTGAACTGTGCGCTGTTGGGGTCCCGGGAGGGCCGACCCTGCCTTGGGGCTGTTCCACGTCTACTGAAAAGCACAGCTTTGCCCCCAAAAGTGCCCCAAACCCTCAGCGTACGCTTTGCAAGGGCAGAGAGTGCCCTGCGGCCTCCCGTAGCCGTGCAGTGCTTGCAGCGCCCGTGCCCTGCTCATGCCTGGTTTTGCTCCCTATTTAATCTACGTCCCTATTTAATCCCCAGGCTCCCTATTTAATCTACGTTGAAGTACTTGAATGTGACAATTTCGACACCGCGAATGTGCCCGCCCGGATCCCCGAGAACCGCATCCGGAGCACGCGCTCGGCCGAGAACCTCCCCGAGTGCGGCATCACGCACGAGCAGAGGACCAGCAGCTTCACCACCGTCCCCAACTACGACAACGACGACGAGGCTTGGTCGGTGGACGATATCGTGGAGCTGCAGGTGGAGGTGAGGCCCGGGCGGGGTTTGTCCCTCGCTGGCGCTGCGAGACGCTGTCGGCATCCGGCGCAGCAGCAGCGCGGGACGGGACATCTTTCCGGGCGGCGCTGCCACCCCGGGACGATAAATGAGTGGAACTGCCATTTCAGTAGCCACTCCATCCCACGTCTCACTCCTTTCCCCTCCCAGCTGCCGGAGATGCACACCAACAGCTGTGACAACATCTCCCAGTTCTCTGTGGACAGCATCACCAGCCAGGAGAGCCGGGAGCCCGTGTTCATCGCTGCTGGAGACATCAGGTGAGGCTGGCGGCGCGCGAGCGGCCCAGGCCGTGCCTTTACTGGGGCAGGTTAGGAGTTCAGGCGCAAAACGGGTAAGGTGTGAAATTTCTCTGCTGGATCCCTGGAGAAAAAGCATCTGCAGAGGTTGAGGAGGGGCTGTGCAGACTCGGGGCGGTGGATATTTATGAAAGCCCTAAAGAGGGGCGTGTTAGAGATGTTCTGGGCCGGTGCAGCCTCCCCTGCTCAGCCGCTGGCGTCTTTCCTGCCAGCGAAGCGGCGGCTGAGACCCTGCCTTGGGGCTTGGGGTGAATCCACGAGCTTTGTGAAGTGCTTTGAGCCAAAGAGGCTCTGAGTCCGCGCGGTGACGCTGCTCTCTCCCTCACCAACGGCTTTTACGGTCCCGTCTTGCAGGCGGCGGCTGTCGGAGCAGCTGGCGCACACCCCCACCTCCTTCAGGAGGGACCCCGAGGACCCGTCCGCTGTCGCCCTGAAGGAGCCCTGGCAGGAGAAAGTCAGGTAGGGTTGCAGGGGGGCACGCGTGTGCTGGGTGGGTCTTGGTGTCGCAGGGACTTTGTAAATCCGAGGAAATTTGCCCGGTAAATAACCGTGGCCCCTGCTCGTCCTGGGGTGGGTGCGCTGGCTCGGGGCACAGGCAGGCGGAGGGCGGCGAGCGGCGGGCGTGCCAGAGGAAGGGGAAAATCCACGGCAGCTTTGCTGCTCTTGGGCTGGGCTTTGGGGGGCTTTACCAGGTGTTTGTAGGCTTCTCTTACGTCGGAAGGGTTTGGCCTGTCCCTCAATAAACCCCTTCCTGCTCCTGCTCTCAGAGTTGTGTGTCCAGCCCCCAGATTTTCCTTGAGTAAGAGCGAGAGCTCTCTGGGCTCTCTAGATTTGGCGGAAGCCTTGTCCGCGTTGCTGGGGGACTCGGGGGTTCGAGGGCGTGAATTCCCCTCCGCTGTTCTCGGGACAGCTTGCGGCTCAGGTGGGGTTTGCCCTGCGGTGGGCGAGGGCTCGGTGCGCTGTTCTTGCAGTCCTGGGCCCTGGAGCTCGTTCTGCAGTGCCAGCTGAGCAGAGCTGCTGCGTTTCCAGAGGCTTTCCCCAGACCTCAGGGCTGACTCGCTGTCCGCCCTCTTCTTCCTCACGCTCCCATCCTTGCCATTCCCTGCAGGAGGATCCGGGAAGGGTCCCCCTACGGCCACCTGCCCTCCTGGCGCCTCCTTTCCGTCATCGTCAAGTGCGGGGACGACCTCCGGCAGGAGCTGCTCGCCTTCCAGGTCCTCAAGCAGCTGCAGGTGAGCCGGGAGCGGGGCCGCCACGGGGGCCGCGGCTGCGTGGGGCCACCCTGGGCCCTGAGGGATTTTTCTGGCTCTCTCCCACCAGTCCATCTGGGAACAGGAGCGTGTCCCGCTCTGGATCAAGCCATACAAAATCCTCGTCATCTCCGCCGACAGCGGCATGATTGAGCCGGTGGTGAATGCTGTGTCCATCCACCAAATCAAGAAGCAATCCCTGCTTTCGCTGCTGGATTATTTCCTGCAAGAACACGGCAATTACAACACCGAATCCTTCCTGACGGCCCAGAGGAATTTCGTGCAGAGCTGTGCCGGTTACTGCCTGGTGTGCTACCTGCTGCAGGTCAAGGACAGGTGGGTCCCCGCGCCGCAGCCCTGTCTTCTACTGGGATTCATCATTTTGTCCCTGGATACGGCAGGGAAATCCCGGGAGCAGGGAGCGCTGCCGCTCCCGGGGCCGTGCCCCCGCTCGCAGAGTTTAATGGAAACTTGCCCCTCTCCCACGCAGGCACAACGGCAACATCTTGCTGGATGCAGATGGACACATAATCCACATCGACTTCGGGTTCATCCTCTCCAGCTCCCCCAGGAACCTTGGCTTTGAGACGTCTGCCTTCAAACTCACCACGGAATTTGTGGATGTGAGTGAGGGGGGACAGGGCAGCGAGGGGTGAGGGTGGTCCCGCAGCGCCGGGTGGCACAGTCGGACCCTTGGCTGACGCCCGGGGCGGTGCCTGGCCAGCGCTGCAGCCTCAGCCGAGCTCCTGGGAGCCAGCTGTGAGCTGAAAGCTGAGCGTGCTCTGTTTGTGGTGTGGGTTCGCTCAGAGAAGTGAAATTCCCTAAAAAATCCGGTCGTGCCCCTCCTGTTGACAGTCCCCCTTGTCCCAGCCGTCCGTTGCCGTCCCACCCTCACGGCCTCTCCCCTGCAGGTGATGGGCGGGCTGGACGGGGACATGTTCAACTACTACAAGATGCTGATGCTGCAGGGGCTCATTGCCGCCCGGAAGCACATGGACAAGGTGGTGCAGATCGTGGAGATCATGCAGCAAGGTGAGGGGAGCCGGGGCCTTTCCCCAGAGGAAGCACGCGTGGGGCTGGGGCCGCATGGAGCGGCGCCCAAAAATGGCTCGGGGACCCTTGGAGGAAAGCGCGTGAGGTTTGCGGAGCGCCTGGAGGAGTCTCGGCGCGGGGGGGGGGCTCTGGGTGGCCCTGGGGTCTGCACGGGGAGCTCCCGGCCCAGGGAAAGGGGTTGGGGGGGTGCTGGAGCCCGTGAGGCCGAGGGTGCCTGCGTCGCCCGGCTGTGTCGGAGGCGTGAGCGCTGCCTGGGTGAGAGCGGCTTGGGCTGAGCAGGGCACGTGTCTCGCGGGGGAGCGGGAGCATCCCCCAGCCCCGGGGTCGGGCCCTGCCAAACCCCGTCCCTCCCTCTCCGCAGGCTCACAGCTCCCCTGTTTCCACGGCTCCTCCACCATCCGCAACCTGAAGGAGCGGTTCCACATGAACATGACGGAGGAGCAGCTGCAGCTGCTGATCGAGCAGATGGTGGACGGCAGCATGCGCTCCATCACCACCAAGCTCTACGATGGCTTCCAGTACCTCACCAACGGCATCATGTGATGGCCGCGCGCCTCCCTCGCCCGGAACGGCGCCGCGCTGCCGCCGCGCCTGGCCCAGGCCTGAGCTTTGTCCCGCTGGGGGAAGAGGTCCTGGGCCTCGACAGTAAAAAAAAGGAGGCCAGCACAGCATCTTCTCGGGGCTGCTTTTCGCCAAGACTCTGCAACAAATGAATCAAGGAGAGAGGGGAAGAAAAAAAACAAAAAACAAAAAACCAACAAACCAAACCAAGCAGTCAAAGTGAGGAAAAAAACACAACCCCAAAACAAAATCCCACTCATGAAAAATCAAAGCAAAGCAGATCATGCGGTAACCGCGGCCATCACACGTGTCGGGTCCAGCAGCAGCCGGGGGAAAGCCAGCAAAAGGCCTCGGGACGGCGGGGGTAGCGCTCGCCCCCCACCCCCCCCGCGCTGCCGCGTCCCCTCCCGTCAGTATTACGCCCGTGGGTGTCCCGTGAACTCTCCCACGACCTCACGCAACGTTTAGGACCGGGGTGGGGGGGAGATGGGCCTGGACCCCCCCCACTTTGGCATCTGCTGTGACCTGA
>WHYT01012350.1:0-42194 GCA_009806455.1 Tetrax tetrax
CCTCACCTGATGCTAAACTCTCTGGTTTCCTATATTGAAGGCCAAAACTGATCATTAGTTTATATATTCTTACAGTGAATGAAGCATTCCTGAATGAAACATAAGGAATAAAACATTTCAATTTATCGAAGTCTAAATTCTGTGCCACTGGCAAAAAAAAAAAAAATAAAAATAGAAAGAAAAAGATTAAAAATGAAAATTTACATTTGACAGGAAGTAGAAATGGTGACAGGGAATATTAATTCCATTCTAGAATAAAGAGATTACTTCTCTCTCCAACTTTTAAAGGAAATTACAGAAGATAATTATAAGTTTAAGAATAACCAAGATATTTAATCTCAAAACTTTCAAAATGTGATTAAAAGCTGAGTGATCATTCATCTTTGGTTATCACAGTTTTTGGGAACATATTTAGTACTGCTGCTGGAACAACATTTTTGGTAATGCAGTTTTGAAATCTGAGACCTTGTTAGCCAGAGTTTACATCCTGTAAGAGCAGAGTTGGGAGAGCAGTCCACAGACTAAAAGCTCTATTTAGAGTATTTAGAAGGGAACTGAAAGCTGGTGTTTGTTGAATCTCAGATGAGCTAGACTCCTGTGTCCAAAGCAGAGAGCTCAGTCTGCTTCTCATGCTACAGTTTTCGTAATTTCTAGATTGTCCTTCAACTATTCTTTTATGTTGCACATGAAATTTAGAAATCCTGTCACAAAATAGGAAATTGAGTCTGAGCTGAATTCAGGACTTCTGATTTCATAGCTTGGAAGACTAGTCTTGTAGTAGAAATGAGACTTTCACATTATTCAGTGCCACATCATAACACTTATTTATTACCATCTACTGTTCTGGTTTTGTTTAGTGAGGGGGAGCCTAAGGTGGTAGCTTCTGTAGGAAACTGCTAGAAGTCGCTCCCCTTTGTTTAGTGGACTCTGCCAGGCCTAGAGTGGACCTGCTGCTGGCCAAGGCCAAGCCAATTGGTAGCAGAATGTCCTGTGATAACGCCTCTGCGATAATGTATTTAAGAAGGGGAAAAAACAGAAAAAAAAAGAAGAGAGGATGTGAAGCAGCTGAGTGGGGGCAGAGAGGGGGAGGCATGAGCCTTGTGGGCCTTGCAGGCCTCACCCTCTGGCCTCCCACTGGGCAGCCGACTGGGCCCAACTCAGGCCTGGCCCAGCTGCAAGAAGTGGAGAGGAGATGAGAAGTGAATAAGATGTAAAAAGGATCCTGAGAGGCATCTGCCAGCCTGTTGTGAGGAACAGCTGCAGACACCAAGGTCAGTGAAGAAGGAGGGGGAGGAGTAATGCAGCTTCTGGCCAAGATTCCGCTGCAGCCCGTGGTGATGACCATGGTGGAGCAGGCTGTCCCCCTGCAGCCCATGGAGATCCACGGAGGGGCAAAGATTCCCCTGCAGCCTGTGGAGGTCCCCACACTGGAGCAGGTGGAGGCCTGAAGGAGGCTGTGGCCCATGGAGGGCCCGCTGGGGCAGCTGTTCTAGAGGGACTGCACCCCGTGGAAGAGATGACCCACGCTGGAGCAGTTTCACGAAGGACTGTGGCATATGGGAGGGACCCCACGAAGGAGCAGGGGAGGAATGCAAGGAGTTCCTCCCCCAACGATGAAGCAGTGGCGTAAAACAACCCATGATGAACTGACCGCGACCCCCATTCCCTTTTCCCCTCCTTGTGCCGCTCGGGAAGGTAGTAGAGATAATGTTAAGCCCGGGAAGAGGGAGGGGTGGGGGGAGGTTATCTTGTTCCCTGTCTCATTCTCCTGCTAGTTTTAGTAATAAATGAACAGTTTTTCCCCATGTCGAGTCTGTTTTGCCCGTGACGGTAACTTTAAGGATTCCTCCCCGTCTTTATCTCAAACCTTGAGCTGTCTTTCTTATATCATCTCCCCCTATTCTTTCGGAGGGTGGGGGGAGTGGGAGAGAGACTGCGTAGTCTGGTCCCGATCGGGGCTGAACTACAACACTGCACATCTATTGAAATGGCACTTTCTGAGTTGAAGATTAGACACAGTATACTATGCTTAGAAACTACCAATATGTAACTAAGATCTATATTCCTTGCCTGTCCTGGATGGATCCTGGGCTCAGTCTCCCACGTCTTGCTACGTGTGAAGTCCAAATCCTACCCAGAAGAAAACATTCAACACATAGCTCATCCCCACTGAACTGGGATTACTACAGTCTTTCATGGCAAGCCTCAACCACAGAAGCAGGCTGACCCTACAAATAAGAGTACAGTTGTTCAGAGCATGGATCTTCTTTCTGCAGAAACACAAGCACCATGTGCTAAAGAAAAAGGGATCTTTCTGCAACAAGAAAGCTCTTTGAAATCAAATACATAAAACAAAACAGCAAAATAATAATTAAAATCTTCTCTGTCTTTTGGTAGGAAAAGAACTATTAAACCTATTGATGGTATCAAGATGCTGAAATGTTGTAATTGTACAATATTTTCAGAGATCTACTTATTTTGTTACTATATATACCAGTATAACAGCATTACAGAATATATAATATGCCAGGTATGCATGTTTCTAATGTTTGAGATAAAAATCTTCTATAAGAAATTGTTCTATAAATTAAAGATTATGGAAAGTATAGTCTAGTAAGAACAAACAAATATCCCTAAAAAAGCGGAGATCCTATTTTAGACAATTGAGAGCTTATCTCCTAATTGTTTTGGGTTTCAGTGACAGTTTATAGTTATGAGTCCGCCTGATTAGCCACCAGGACCAGAGGATATAATTACAAGTAAAATAATCAAGACAAGTAAAACAATTACAGTTATAATCTATGGAAAAAAAATGCAACTCCCCAAAATTATATGCAATAGATATTTCTGTTATTATCTATTTTATCAGTCTTTATTTTTTGGGAAGTCTTTTAAAAGACTTCAAGTTATAAAACACCTTTTATGTGAGGCTCTTCTAGATAAGTCAAGACCAACACTAAAATTTTAAATGAATGGTCTTTTCATGTATATTTTATAATCAAGTAGATTGTAAATGAAAAAAGTAATTCACTAGCTTATTCAATATTCATTGAGAAGGAATTAAATGTTTTGTAAGTAAAGAATTTTCACTGAGTCTTATAAAACAAAGAATATAGGTTTTAAAAAGCTGTATTAAAAGGGATAGTTTAATCTATATTTATATATTAATGTCAGATTATTAAAAGCCTCTCTAGTTCTTTCTGTTTAGTTTGTTTCTTTCCTGAGCACTCTTCCTAGTGTGTGACAGAAAAGATTCTACTACTTTAAAGCACAACAATATTTGTCTTTCAAATGATTGAGGAATAACAACAACAAAAATATGTAATTCTTACGAAGTGGGAAACTTTCGTAAACTTCCTGTCACCATGCTTTGATGATGACTTGAGGCTACAGAAACAATTCTGTACAAAATGTTTTTTTCTTCCAAGAGTTCTGTAGTTAATTCTTTGTTCCTTGTTTTCTTTACTTATTCAAAAGAAAACAGATGAAACAAGATGAAAGTATTTGAAAGGGCATCCATTGAAATTAAGAGGTGAGAATAGAGTGTTGCTGCTCGCTTCACTAAAAACAATGTACAATATTGTCTTTCCATAGCATCATTAAATATGTAGGACAACCTTTTTGGCTGCTCTGGATGGATTTTTGCTGCGTGGACTTAATTAGTTGTTATCATCCCTTCATTGGTTCAACACTTTCATGGATGATATCAGGACATCTTAAATTTATGAATTTTAATAGTTCTAATAAATATGCAATGAAGTGACAGCAGTCTATGCTACTGTGGAACAAAGATTCAAACTATTATTCAAGTTTGAGTTTAATTGTTAAGTTGTTTGTCTTTCTGAGATGTTCTCCTCTTCGTAAAAGAAACACAACAGAGATGTTTTTCACTTAAATGCAACTTCTTATTCCTAACACATCTCTGAATGTTTAGTTTCCATTTAAACATCATTAATCTCAGGCAATTCTTAAAGTTACCTATTTTGGGGTAGTTGGTTTTTTTTTTAAAAAAAAAAAAAAACAAGGAACTTTTACAAGTACAGACCTCAAAGAGAGCATGACATGTAATTTTTGTTAGTGTTGTCCAACCACATTGTGAACACTTCTTTCTGGACTACTGTTCATCAGGAGAAATGAAAAGGAAATGGACAAAGTTTTCCCAGAAGTTGTTTCCTGTTTTGACAGAGGTGTGTGCATTCACATCAGTATAGGCATTCGTATTAAGATTAAAAAAAATAATAATAATTTAGAGCACAGTTTGACAAATCAGCATTTTGACAAGAAAGAAAGAAAACTTTGCTATTAGAAATTTTTCCACACTTTAATTAATCCGAAATACGTCCAAGTGATCCCACAAATGGATCATACCTTTTCAGAAGAAAGAAAAAAACCCAACTAATTAAACAAGAACAACAAAATTCCCATAAAAACAATGGTCTCTAATTATGCAATTCCCTTCCATCCTCAGTACTTGCCTTCCATTTGATCCTGTGTGTGTAACGTGGTAGCCAGAACTGCCATACTTATTAAAAAGATACTTATTAAAAAGATCATGCTGACATCTTAGAGACTAAGTTATAGATAATCCTTGTTAAAAAATAAAAATAAAAATTTCAAAGTAGTAGTACGTATTTTCTCTCGTTCTACCAAAGTGGAGCTAGATTTTCAAAGGGAAAAACAGATATAAAACAACTCTCCCTGACTGTTAGCCTCTCTTCAGATACTTGTACCAAGGCCCACAGCTGGATGGACAATGTTTTCTGTGTCTTTTCTTTATTTCAGTTGAAGGACTAAAGTAGAAAGGATAAAACACCTTATTCTGATGGAATAAATATGGAAATAGTTGAATGTGTATATAAAAGTGAAACAAAAAGGAAACTAAAAAATGCAATGAATGAAATATCTAGATTACTGTGACACTTGACCCTTTGGACAATAAAAATAGCTTTATCAAATCATCTTTGAAGAATGCAGCTTTTAATATTAAAAGTGACATTGAATTAAAAGTTTTGGGCAACCAAGCAGTTTGTTGATGAACTCAAAACCAGAAATAAGTTCTTGATTCTTCCAGTTCCATTGCAAATTAAAAATTAGTTAAAGACAAAATAGCAATCTTTTTATTTTACTTATTTTGATGCATACATTCCAAAACTCCATATGAATTAAAAAAAAAGAAATGGTTGCCTTCTTTTTACAATTACTAACACTCCAAATTACTTAGTGACCTCCTTTCTTCTCATGAAAAATTTTGTTACTTAAGATATTCTTGAGTATGTGGACATTCTTAGAACCATAGAATTACAGAATAGTATCGTATTCATAAATTATGGACCACATACAAAATCAGACATAAATCCTAAGAGCTTTATACATATTTTTTTCTTATTTCTTGTTGTTTTCTCCTTGCAAAAAGTAAAATGATTAACATAGGATCAAAGCAAAAAGAGTAATAAAACAAAAATAGAAAATTAAAAGAAAACGCAATTAAAATTGCAAATAGAAAGGACATTGCTGAGAAACATTTTAGAAAAGGTAGAAGTGACAGGTTTCATAGTCATGAAGTTCTCTTACAGATGTGATAAAACCACAAATGTTTCAGTGCTGACACAGACCCATAAAAAAATAACAGGTTTTACTCAATCTAACAAATAAACCATGTTTTCTCATTTAATTTTAGAAGTAGTCATACCTAACTGTCACTTACACATTTTTAAAAAAGAATACTTCAAGGAATCTGTAAACAACTGAATATCAAATACACCTTTATTGCATCGTTCTTACAAACTGTGCTGGAAGGGCAAAGTAATTTTTATGCATGGCTAGACTCTAGTCATTCTAATTTAGATGAACCTCCATTTTAAATGCTTCACCTTAGAAGAGAAAAATAGTGGTATTTACTCAGCTAAAAATACTTCCCTTAGTTCTCTCTCAAGGGAGTGGAAAGAGAATCAGTTTGTATAATTGATGTTCTTTCCTTTCTATATTTTCCAAAAGGAAACTTATCACTAGTATCTTTTACTAGCTTTCTTCTCCTTTCATTTAAAATATTAAAAAAAAAAAAACCAACCAATTGTATTTTCCTGATGTTTCCATTATTTGAGATGAGAATATTTACCCTTTAGCAAGAATGGGAGCTGAATGCAAGAGAGCTGAGGACATCAAACCTAACCTTTTCCTATTGTCCAAGCACGTACATCTGGGTCATAATCACCATGAAAAACAAACCCGCAGTCTTGACATACACCTTAAGTACAAATATCTGCCATCCCTTTTATTGAAACTGAGGCATGAAGCTGGTTGTTTTCCTTCTAGGAAACCAAAGAAAACTTACTTTAATGATCTTAGCTTAACCTGTTCACTGAGAGGCAACCACAACCCTGCAAAATAGGATGTATTTCTATCTGTTTAGTTGCAGACATTTTTCCTGTTCTTTGTCACCAATATTTGACTCCTATTTGACTCCTATCAGAATATTTACTGTCAAATCTTTCATGCAACTTCTACGTTCAATATAACTGCCTATTTGAGACACTTTCAAAGATGTTAAAGCATGCCTTTTCATTTTTTTCCCCTTTTCATTTTCTTCTATAACTTTTTCACTTTACTTTGTTGCGTGTGCATTAAGTTCTTACGAAGGCCTGAAAATTCTACTTCACAAGATTTATTTTGAATGATATGATTTTATTCCTCGCTGACCGTTACTTTGGATACAATCTTCATAACCATATTTCATTATAATTAGCCTTTACATAATTCTATTTCCTTTTAATTGTATCTTAAACTCAGAATGTACTGTTTGTTTTAGTAGATTCCTGACGTGCAAAAATCCAATAAATTCAATTAAAATACAATCAACTCCTACATATGTACTTTCTAAATCTCTATCAAAGTGAATTTTACTGCCAAAATTATACAGTTGGGTTTCAGTTCTCAGCATAGGGACAACTGTGGCAGCAATATTGCCTTAGTTTCAAAATAAAACGAGATTACATATCTTTCACTGCCATTGTATCTAATAGTATCGTTACCTTTTAGTATATACTTAAGGCAATACTGGAGATTTTCCTATACTCTGTATCTTTTTTTTTGGTCACTTTTTCCACAATCTTTTACATTTCTCATCTAACTCATCCCAGGAGGAGCACATGTCCAATGTATGCAAATACTAAGGAATTTCTAGGTAAAACAGACTATTCTTAAGAGATGTATTTTTTATTTCTTCTTTAGAAGTTCTCCAGCATATATTTTTACTTTGTTTGGTAGAATTTTGCTTGTTTTCTTTATGATTTGTGAAGAAGGAAGGAAAGAAGTAGTAGTTTCTTTTGGGGATTTTGTGGGCTTGGGGAGAGGGGTGGGGAAGAAAAACTTTCTTGATATTACAACCAGATCAGAATATTGACTTAATATCATAGTAACAAAATAAAACATTTCTAAAGAAAAGATGCTTTAACCCACAAAGTTATCAGAGTACATCACAGAAGAATCTAACAAATAGTAAGAGAATATAACTTTACTGATAAAACTTTGGCTTAAAATTTTGTCATTGAGCACAACTCATGAATAAAACAGTATTACAGGAAGTTAGTGTCCTGGTTTCAGCTGGGATGGAGTTAATTTTCCTCTCAATAGCTGATGTGTTTTGGATTTCATATGTGAAGAATGTTGATAAACACACTGAAGTTATGAGTTGTTGCTGAAGATATCAAGGATACTGTTCAGCTTTCCAGGTTTTGTGATGTGCAGGTACAGGAAACTGGGAGAGACTTAGCCAGAATAGTTGACCCGAGCTGGTCAAAGAGAGTATTTCATGCCGTAAACATCATGCTCAGTACTTAAGTGGAGCAGGGCCAGTGAGCTGGCCTTCTTTTCTCTTGCGGTTCAGAATTGTTCCAAGATTGTTTGCTTTTTTTTTTTTCATTCCATGATTGCTGCTCAGGATGAGCTGTCTAAGTCATTGGATCATCAAGTGGAAAGAAATTGTGCCTCATTCTTTTTAAATTATTATTTATTGTTATTCCTATTGCTTTTTCTATTATTATTATTATCATTACACACACACACACACATTATTATCTTTTCCTTTGCTATCCTAATGAACTTCTTTATCTGAGTCTACAAGTTTTGTTTTCTTCCTAATTGTCTCCCTCATCCCCTGGAGAGAGGGAGGGTGATTGAGCAGTTACATGGTACTTGATTGCTGGCTGTAGTTAAACCATGACAGTTAGTAACAGTATAACTGTAAGTTAACATAGAGTAAAAAAAAAAAAAAATTGCTCTTACTGTGCTCTCTCTTACTCTTCTGGAAATTAGTCTTTTTGTTCCTTCCTCCTTTCCTCCTACCTATGAAATTTAACAGATAAAGTAAAAAAGTTGGGTTTTTTTTTCAATAGATAAAGTAGAAATAAATTTTGAGGCCTTGTGCTGGGTTATCTTACTAGTATATTTCTACTTGTAGTTCTTGCCTTTATACTCAGTCTTCTTGGACACATTATTTCACACTACGGATTATTCCACTGAAGCATCTGATTACTTCCAGTGGGAAAGGAAGATTTCTGGGGTTGGTAGCAAGCAATCCAACCCTTCATGGCATATCTTGCATTCTTACACCTTACATTCTCACAAGATATCCTCATTAAAATGAAAATAAGTTACTTTTTCTAACTCCCTGCCCAAAAGTTCTGGAAAACTTTAACCACAGGAGTAAGATTGGGACAAACATGAATAGAAGTGAAGGTGGACATGCTACCTGAGAAAGAAATCCACATCCAGATTGGAAAAAATTAGGCTGCAGCCCCACAGCTCGGAGGCAGGCATCTTGGTATCCTTTGGAATCTCAAGGCAATTCTTTTTTTCCTGCTAATTCTGGAGTGGGACACAAGTAGCCAAAAATCTGTGCTACTGACATACTATGGGTTTTTTTCTGGTACTACACTTTTTCTTTTTTTTTTTTTTTCATTTGCTTTCCTCTGCATTGTCTTCAATTTGAGTTTGCAGTGCCACATTCATAGATTCTAGTAGTGATTGCAAAGTGGAACTGCACTGGTCAAAAATTGTTTTATTTAACCCAAGAAAGAATCAGAAAAGTGAATTCCATGTTACTCCACTTTAACAGCAGGAATAAGATTACTTTTGAGATTATGTTTAAATAATATAATACAATGAAACTACCTTGCTTTTCCAATGACACCTAGGTTTCCTAACCGTAGTGTAGAGCTCCACTATATTTCTTCCTGTACAAACAAGTATACTTAACATAACTTTGAAAGTGGTATTTCAAAAATACCTTTGTCATTGATCAGAGCTACAGCAGCTGATTTCAATTAAAGAGGCAGAAAGAGGTCAACAAGAAAAAAAATTTGGATGTCTCACTTAACCTGTATTTTGAACTGTATTATTTCTGTGATCATCTGTATTCCTCCTTTAAAATAACTGACAATAACCACCAGCCATGTATTTACCTTTCAGTGCTCTAAGGAAATGCATCTTATTAAATGTAGGCTATTTAAAAGCAGTGGCAAAATAATATGTATCTTATAAGAAAAAAAAAAAGTGAGATATTATTTCTCTGGGAATTTTCAGTCCTCCTTCATTTAGTGAGAAGAGTTTAGAACAAAACATCTACATTTATGAACTGTAATAGGAATTGGTTAGGTACTGCTAATCTGTATCCAGTAAAATCCCTGCTAAACTCAGCTATACTGTCTCACAGTTTCTTTGTGAGACAGTATAAATTTTTCTTTTCCTTGTTTCCTTCCTTTCCTTCATTATTACCAAAGCATTGTCCTGTAGTGAAAGGGAAACTTTATTTTGATTAAGAAAGAATTAGTTAGGTGCTGAAATTCAAACAGTATTCTAGCTCTTAGATTCACTCTCTAGAAAAGAGTAAAAATTTAAGATATACTTTATCACGCCAGATATTCTTTCTTGTTTAAACTAAACTAGGCAGGTCACAGATTGCATGGATTCTTTCTTGAGGTTCCTAAATTGACTTTGGACTGAAAAATTAGGAATTCAAATCTTAGAGGCAGGGGACTGACTTTTATTAAAGAGCCAAGAATGATAGCAATGAGGCCGTTCGAGGAGTTAAGGCCTTATTTATTTATTTATTTATTTATTATGATTGTGTGCTTTAAGAAACACTTCTTTCATTTCCATATAAGTAAGCATCAATGCCCTCAAATAGAATGGTATTTGATTATTTCCCAAACATGGATTTATGACATTCTTGTGAGTTACTTTCATATTATAGAATCATAAAATCATAGAATGGCTAGAGTTGGAAGGGACCTTCAAAGGTCATCTAGCCAACCCCCCTGCAAGGGACATCCCTGACTAGATCAGGTTGCTCAGAGCCTCATCCAGCCTGGCCTTGAATGTTTCCAGGGATGGGACATCCACCACCTCTCTGGGCAACCTGTTCCAGTGCTCTACAACTCGCATTGTAAAAAATTTTTTTCTAATATCCAGTCTAAATCTACGTCCCTCTAATTTAAACCCATTGCCCCTTGTCCTATCACAACAGGCCCTACTGAACAGCCTGTCCCCATCTTTCCTGTAGGCCCCCTTGAGGTACTGGAAGACCGCTATCAGGTCTCCCCGGAGCCTCCTCTTCTCTAGGCTGAACAGCTCCAACTCTCTCAGCCTGTCCTCATAGGAGAGGTGCTCCAGCCCTCTGATCATCTTTGTGGCCCTCCTCTGGACCCTCTCCAACTGGTCCATGTCCTTCTTATGCTGGGGGCTCCAGAACTGGACACAGTACTCCAGGTGGGGTCTCACTAAGGCAGAGTAGAGGGGCAGAATCACCTCCCTCAATCTGCTGGCCACGCTCCTCTTGATGAAGTCCAGAATGCGGTTGGCCTTCTGAGCCACAAGGGCGCATTGCCGGCTCATGTTGAGCCTCTCGTCCACCATCACTCCCAAGTCCTTCTCCTCAGGGCTGCTCTCAATCCATTCTCTGTCCAGTCTGTATTTGTGCCTGGGATTGCCATGACCCAGGTGCATGTCTGTAGAAATTGAGAAATGTACAACAGGATTAAGTCCTGTAAAAGTCTAGGTTAGAATGTTGTTATTCTGAATCACAGAATCATAGAACCATGGAATAGTTTGGGTTGCAATGGACCTTTAAATGTAATCTAGTCCAATCCCCCTGCAAGGAGCAGGAATATCTCCAACTAGATCAGGTTGCTCAGAGACCTAACCTAATCTAACCTTGGATGTTTCCAGGGATGGGGAAATTGAATGTTAGACCTTTGACTTTCATAGTATATCAGCATCTGTCATGCCATTCTATTTAATTATTTTTAATAAATGATTAAGTTTAGAATATGATTTGGAATATTCCGTCTTCTCAGAAAGTTGAGGTTACTGTTGTTCAAAAGGAGAATTTATAGGAACCTCAAAGTCAAGATTCAAGTTATGAAGACTAGAGTTTTTCAAAGTTTCCTTAGGTGTACGGTTGATTTCCCAGTTGTTCTATCCTTGTAGAAGAATTTAAAAGGACGAGAAGAGGTTACTTCCTTTACTATACACTATTTTTATGTACTTCACATAAAAGCACCATTATGTATATTACAGAATAATTCCATTACTGTTCTACTTTGACTTTTTATTTTGCATTGGTGTTAGAACTCCAACTTCAGAACAAAATATTCTATTTCACCTTACATTTGAACTGGAATATTTTTTTTCTTCCTTTTTGTGTTTTAATCCCAAATTTCACAAAATCAGATTTTAAGTTAAGGAATGTAAAATTACACCTATACAGGCCAATACGGAAAACCCCAAAACAGCATTATAGACCCCAAAATAGATCATGTTTAAATACAAAACCAGTGAAACCAACTGACCTACATTCATAGAAAATATAAATATTTATATACATAAAACTGGTATTATTAATTGACAACACCCATATCCTGTTTAAATCACATTCACTTTTCTTTTAAAAAAAAATATGCTTAAAGAATTACTTCATATCTTCTCAGAAAACTATTTTTAAGTAATAATTAATGTAAAATTAAATTAATGAAAAACTATTATTTTAAATGATAAAAATATATTATTATATTCAACAGATTATCTCTTTAGCTAGTGCAAATTATCGTCTAACTTCATTTGATGTTTGTATCTACCTGCTGACAGTGTGGCTCTATATATTTACATTTTGTAAAAATGTAATTTGCTTTCGAATAACACATTGTCCCTCTGAGATTCTCTTTCATGATAACAAATATTTACTGAGTGTTGTGGTTTTGTTTAGTGAGCAGGGGAAACTGCTAGAAGTACACTTTTTAAAACAGTGTACTGGATCTTGCTGGAATGGAGTTAATTTTTTTTTTCGTAGAAGCTCATATGATTCTACATTTTAGGTTTCTGACTAAAACAGTATTGATAACACACTAGTATTTTCCTTATTGCTGAGCAGTGCTTGCACACCATCAAGAGGCTTTCTATTTCTCTTTCTACAGGCAGCAAGTAGACTGGGGATGAGCAAGAATTTGGAAAGGGATACAGCCAGGACAGCTGACCCAAATTGACCACTATATGCTATTCCATGCCATATAATGTCATGCTCAGCAATAAAACAGCAGAGGCAGTCTTTCAAAGGTAGCTGGTGTTTGGTTGCTGGCTGGCCAATACTTGATAGAATCATAGAACAGTTAAGGTTGGAAGGGACCTTATTGCTCTTTATTTCCTCTTCACTTACTAAATTGATTTAATTTCTCTGAAATTACTCCATGTCTGAAAATGATTAATTATCTATTCTGAATTGATACTTGTATAAGGACTACAATATATAAAAATATGTATCTAAGAACTGGTTATAATATCAGCTAAAAATCTCAAAAACTAGAGGTCTTCTACTTGAAGTAATATTAGATACATTGTATAAAATTATTTCTCAAACATAAAGCAGGTTTTTATTACTGTTTAGCAGAATTGACTCATGAAAATTGATTTTTCAAAATATTAAAAAATTACTGTTAATGTTTGCTTGCTATTGTACAGCATAGTTAATGTTAATTAACTTGTTACATAACAAGTCCCTTGTTATGTAATTTAATTTCAGGGATTGTGCCATGATCATATGTGCTGAAGTAAAAGATTTTTACTGTTTCAGCTAAAAAAGCTAAGCTTTCCAGCTAGAAGCCCCAACACAATTACATTATTTAGAGATAAAAAAGAAAGGAAACAGTCATCTGAGTTACAGTTTCTGTGATACAGGTAACTCCTACAGATATAATTTGTCTGCTCTGAAATACTAAGTAATAAATAATAGAGATAACTGGATAGTTAAAGTGACCACAGGGAATACTCTCTTAGGAAATATATTCTTCTCCAGCACTTTTATACATTCATACATTCTAAAGGTAGAAAATTAACTCTTCCATTCCTTTTAAACTAGTGAACATAAATACTATTTCCTTAAAAGGGATAAAACTCTTTACAACAGTATTTTGAGTTACAGCTGAACTACACTACAGTGCTTTATACCAACACATATGATCCTAAATCCTTACATTAAGAAAAAAGTACAATCACATTGATTTACAATATTCTTAAACTCCTGAAAGTTTATTTCCATTCAGTAGATCTGTAGATGCTGAAAAAAAATGAAAATGGAATCACTGCAATTTTTGTGCATAGATGTGTAATCTAACTATAGGCACAAAGATGTAGAGTGTCAAGTTAAGTGCTTAACTAGACACACATAAGCATCTCAATAGAATCTTTCACAAAAATGAAGTAATGTTAGACAAAAAATCCAATGAACCAAATACAAAAAAAAACATCAAACCAAGCACAGCCCAACAAATAAAACCCACAAAAACTTGATTTGCTATCAAGGCTCAAATATCCCAATGGAAAATGAAAATCTAACAATAACAACAACAAGCAACTATCAATATACTGTTGTGTAGAGCTATAGGAAACAGTTACTGTAATTCCAAACATACTCAAATATTAAACTGATGGAAAAAATAATATCACTTTGATTTTGTTGATGCCACCTATGGACACATCCATCTGAAAAAAATTGCTAGGAACCTATGGATTCTTAGGTATTAGATCTTTAGCACTAGTTTGAAAATAATTTTAAAATGCAGACATTCTGGACATGGCAGACATTCTGGCAATGTACTCTTGCAGCCCAGAAAGCCAATTATATCCTGGGCTGCATAGAATCACAGAATGATTTAGGTTGGAAAAGACCCTTAAGATCATTGAGTCCAGCTGTTAGTCTAACACCACCAGGTCCACCAGTAAACCATGTCCCTAACTGCCATGTCTACACATTTTTAAAATATATCCCGGGATGGCACCTCTATCACTTCCCTAAACAGCCTGTTCTAATGTTTGATAACCATTTCTGTTGTCTTATCACTTATTACTTGAGAGAAGAGACTGACATTCATCTCACTACAACCTCCTTTCAGGTAGCTGTGGAGAGCAATGAGGTCTCCCCTCAGCCTCCTTTTCTCTAGACTAAACAACCCAGTTCCCTCAGCCGCTCCTCAAAAGACTTGTGCTCCAGACCCCTCACTAGCTTCGTTGTCCTTCTTTGGACACACTCCAGCAACTCAATATCCTTCTTGTACTGAGGGGCCCAAAACTGAACACAGTATTGGAGGTGCAGCCTCACCAGTGCCGAGTAAATGGGCATGATCACTTCCCTACTTGTGCTGGCCATACTGTTCATGATACAAGCTATGATGCAGTTGGCCTTCTTGGCCACATGGACACACTACTGGCTCGTATTCGATCAGCTGTCAACCAACATCCCCAGGTCCTTTTCTTCCAGGCAGCTTTCCAGCCACTCTTCCCCAAGCCTGTAGTGTTGCATGGGGTTGTTGTGACCCAAGTGCAGGACCTGGCACTTAGGCTTGTTGAAAGTCATACAAGTGGCCTTGACCCAGTGATCCAGCCTGTCCAGTTCCATCTGTAGAGCCTTTCCACCCTTGAGCCATACAACACTCCTGCCCAGCTTGCAGTGGTCTGCAAAAATACTGAGGATGCACTTGGTCACTTCACCAGATCATTCATAATGAAATTAAACAATAGCGACACTAAAAAAAAAGTGTAGTCAATAGATCAAGGGAGGTGAATTTCCCCCTCTACTTCACTCTAGTGAGATCCCACCTGGAGTACTGCATCCAGCTCTGGGATTCCCAGCACAAGAAAGACATAGACCTGTTGGAGCAAGTCTAGAGGAGGGCCACAAAGACTATCAGAGGGCTGGAACAAAAGCTGAGAGAGTTGGAGTTGTTCAGCCCGGAGAAGCAAAGGCTCCAGGGAGACCTTATTGCAGTCTTTCAGCACTTAAAGGGGGCTTATAGGAAAGATGGGGAGAAACTTTTTACCAGCATTTGTACTGACAAGATAAGGGGTAATATTTTTAAACTGAAAGAGGATAAATTTGGATTGGGTACAAGGAAGAAATTTTTTACAGTGACTGTGGTGAGATACTACAACAGGTTACCTAGAGAAGCTATGGATACTCCATCCCTGGGAATGTTCAAGGTCAGGTTGGATGGAGCTTTGAGCAGCCTGATCTAGTGCTAGGTATCCCTGCCCTTGGCAGTGGGGTTGGACTAGATGATCTTTGAAGGTTCCATCCAACCCAAATCATTCTATGATTCTTTCCTCAGATCTCCTATACAGGTTGTCTTTTGTCCTTCTATGCATCTGTATAGCAGAGACAGTATTGTTTTATAGAAATGTTGCAAAGATTAGCACAATGAAACACAAAGACATCATGAAGATTGTTTATGCATAGTTGAAAGAAACAAGGTGAAAAATAAAGATTTACAGAACCAAGCTTTATTTTGAAAGTAGTATGACTTCTCTTTGTACAATCGTTTCTTAGAAAGTAGGAGAAAGACAAAAAAATACTGCCTAACAAAATGAAAATGTCATATCATATTTTTTTTCCTATAAACAGCAGTAGCTTCTCCTTTAAGGTAGCCAATCTAATCATATTAAGGATAGTAAAGATGCAGCAGAATGAATTATTTTCATAACATAGGGTAAAATATTTCAACATATGTACTATTTTGGCAATATTGACAGATTTTTTTTTTTGCTCCAGTAAGAAAGTGTGACCGTGTAGCAATTATTTCCATTGTTGTCAGAGCTTGAAACTGTGCACAAGATATTTCTTTAGTAATTTTGTTTGATCACAGTTAAAATACCAGCATAGCATAATTTTGTTAGTGCAGAGTGCAGCAGGAGAATTGAAGAACAGAAAAGTAAGAACTAGATGTTCTGTAAGTATTCCAGTTATAAATCATGTAATATATATTGTAGCTATTATTTGAAAAACTATATATTGTTCTCAATTATTTGCATGTTATTTGAAGTCTTATGGTTACTTACTGGTGAACAGACAAAAAAGCCCCTAGACTGTGAGTGAACTGGTAGTTCTGACCACTGGTTTAGAGGTCATAGAACTTCATCAATGAAAGAATTACAAACAGCTCTTCTAGGACTGACTGCAGTTTAGAAGGCACAATGATCATATTCTTAGGAGTTCCATAAAGCTTTAAAGAATATGTAGTACACGCTAAATCCCTGGAAGTGTCTTGACTGTCTTGCTGCTGATAATCTGGATATGTATAGCTTTAGAAAGAATGTACATGTCACAACAGAACAGCCTTGTAGTGAAGAAGGACGTAAATTATATCAGGCATGAATATCTGAATAATGCTGGCATTAGATGTCAGCAAGAATAAAAGTTAATGAGCCTGCACAGAGAGCTATGCATCTGAGATTAGATTCTACTTGCAGCTAACAGGTTGTTTAGATCTAGTTTGCCCCGGTCTACATAGCACTACGTTACTGTAGTTGTTGTGCAGATAAACACTAAATGAGAAACTAGCCGAGTACAATGTGTTACTTGTGTTTTCTCAACAGAGTGTGTTTCAGTCTATGAGCAAAATCTCGGACATAAAGAAGCAAGAGTTGAGAAGTAGAGCAGGTAATATTTCAAGGGCTATCACAGCAGCATATGGGAACAGAAACAGAGACATAATACATTAGGTAGAATCACACTGAACAACATTTCTATCTAGATTTAAAAACTTCCTGAAGAAGTTCTCTTTTCCTACTCCTTTAATCTGTCTAGCATACAATAAACTTACATCAAACTTCAAAATTTGTTCTGCTTGACTTCTGAGATTTCAGCTGCTGCCCTGGCAGTGAATCACATTAGTTCCAGAAGAAAGCTTTCCTCCTTTGTTTTTTGAAAGTGAGGTGTGAAAACATGAAGAACTACCATTCAATTAAATTTTGAAGCCTATATTTTCTTTTTAAGAATTCATAATGAAAAAAAATCAAGACCTTTGAAGCATATAAGCCCAAATATATAACACTAGAATAAAGGGATAAAAATATCCAATAGTTAAATTAGTTGTACACAAAAGCCAATATTCAACAATAACAAAGGTTTCCAACACATAAATACAAAAGGACAGAAGAAATAATTAACTATAAAATAACACTATGAATGACAATCTTTACATGGTAACAGTGTGTGCAGAATCAACTACTAATTGTAAAGGGATGGACCCTAACTACAAAAGTTTCTGGTACATCTTCAAATACAATATTTTTCTCTAACATCACAGCTAGGAAAAAATAAAAAAAACCCCAAACCAAATCAAAACAAAACAAAAAAACCAAAGAGAAATATGACTTGGGACATTTATAATCATGGTCAGATATTTTTGTCACGTTAAAAAAAAAATGTTAATCAGATAATACATTTTAATATTCTAATTTCTTTATCTGTAAGTCAGCAATTTTTAATCTTAAAATTTGAATCAGTCGAACCTCTGATTTTAAGACATGCAGAGAAAGTAAAGTACTGTTGTCTTACAGAGTCTGTTCTCAAAGAAATAACTTGGAGATTCTAGAAGTCAGTCGAAACAGGCAGGCGCATATACTAGAAAGTGACATAGTCTGCCAATAAAGTGTTCTCTATGCAGGTGTGATAATAGCTATAGATTTTCCTTTCCATGTTCTTTCTAATTCTATTCTTATGCATTTTGAGAGGATTTTTGGTTTTTAATTTAGGGGTTTTTTTTATTTTTTCTTTTTAAATTCTAATTCACTTCGAGCAGAATTTTCATCTTGAGTACTAGATAATTCAGGGAATTAAAAAAACCCTAAGTATGGCTTGGTCTTATAAAACTTCTAAAATCCAAGACAGTTCTTACTATCTTCCTCCATTGAATACTTTATGATGGTTATTTTTTCATTTGGGTATGCTAATCTCCCAAACATTTATTTTCTCCTCTTTTCAAGTCTGTATTGTTATATACATATTCGATGTCTCTGCCACTATGTGTTCTCTAGGGAAAAAAAGAAAACCCAAATTCTTTGTTTATTTGTCTGCATTTATATAAAGAGAAGTTATGCAGCAGACAGGTCTGAGAATGAGATATTTCTCAGAACTGCTGAAGTTCATCTAATCTTCAGTGGATTGACCCTCTAGAATGACAAAAAAGCCTTTTTAAAAAAAACAATCAGAAAGGAATTGTGCAGATCTTTCCATAATAATTTATATTAAATTATAAATTTATAATAATTTATTAAAGACACTAACAATAAATTAATACAATAATAAATATTTTTACTTCATTGGAAGAGAAAGGTAATTTTATTTAGCAACCTACCATTTTATTAACACTTGACAGAAAGAAATCCAAATAACATGTAGCAGATTTACAAGTAATGTTTCCTTAAACATAAAAAGTGTCAAACTATACTTATAAATTATTTTTAGCTTAAAAGAATGAAACAGAAGTAAGCACCGGTTAGCATGATATAAGAGATTTCGATCAAATATAACGGCATGAGTAAGCAAAGGAAAAACTGATGTTAACATTAAAAGATGGAAGACTATTTTCCCTTTATAAGAAACGACTATTCCAAGCTAATAATGATATAAAATTCGGGGCATATCAATGTGCCCATACAAAACATAATTTCACCAAGGCTGAGCAGGAATACACAGGATATAGAAAAGTAACATAATAAGGATAATTATTCCTATTCTATAAATATCCTTTTTTTTTTTTTTTTGTAAGAAAATTAATCAGAAAAGTACCAATATAGTTCATAGCTCCAGCTTATTTTTGTTTGTTTGAACGGTCTGGATAATGAAGGGTGTTAGTTACAGGAATTGTAAGCATTGTAAAAGCGAGAAAGTACTGAGGAACAGTCAACACAGATGTACAAAAAGGCTATTTCATTTGACCATCTTTGGGCCTTTGGAAATGATGGTGGTAGTGTAGTGTGCATACCTTGTGTTTTTTCAAGATTTGTCTAGTTAAAGTCATGGCTTAACTAATTTAGTCCTCATCGCAGTTACCCTTTAAACAGAAAGCCAGTGTAGTGGAATGGAAGAGACCTTCGGAGGTCCCAATTTCTACTATTCCATGACTATTAATACTGATTTATTTTGATGGTTAAAATTTATAATACTTACATAATTGATGACATATTATTTTTAGATATATAGTACCTTCTGTTTCAGCTTTCTGCAGATTGTTCAGATACTTCTGTAACACAGGTACTGAACTGGTTTATTATTATTTTATTCTTATCTCCTACACCCTAATAGTTTCTGCAAGCAGATTAATGACTGGATTCAGTTGAAATGATTCTGGTTTTTATCCATCTTAGCTTAATTTTGGTAAATCCCACAGGGGGAAAAAAAGAAAAGTTCTTGTCATCCACAGAATAATTCTTACTATTTTTTTTCAGTACATTGGAGTGTATGATTTAAAGGTGTTCTTAAATGTTGTAAATTTTGCTTCCTAGCCAATAGCATCGTGTCTTTTTTAGCTATTAATTCGGAATGTGAAACTGTCACATCTTGATTGTCCAGTGGTATTCTATCTATCAGAGTGTACTTTTACTGCTCATAGTGGTTGATATTATAACCTGCTTAGTCTCTTGAGAGATTTATTGATTAATTTTCTTTACCCAACCTGTTCTCAGATTGTCAGAGTTGTTTCTTAATCTAGTTCATATGGACAGTGAAAGTCTCTGTGGTTTAGCTTACTCTCATAAAGATATGAGCAGTCAGTCACATAGGAATCCAAGGAAAATTATCTGCTCAGAGCTGTAAATCCTCAAATATAACCTGGTATGATGGAGACATTGAAACAACCTTTGTCTACGTTATTGCTTTATAGTCGTTGACACTGGAATTCCTTTTGTCTTCCATATCTAAAACAGTGCTTTTGCCCCACTAAGAAAAATAATTTAAAAATATGTCTTCATCACAAGCCAGCAATTCAAATTACCCATTACATTTTATGAGAAAAATTAAAACTCTCTACAGTACGATGTACAATATAAGTAGACATTCTGGATGTCTCTGTGTCCAGTTTAGCAAGTAACACAATACAATATGTGGGGATCTGTAGAACAAAAGGTTCTGACATCTATGATGCATACATTTTGGAGAGGCTTTACTTAGGATTATGTGTTATAGCCCCAGCAAAAGTTCTTGAAGCATATTTTTCAGATTATTCTCATCTAAAAGAAATGCATTTTGTTTTCCTCCACTTTACATTGTTTGAAATATAAATTGATCTGAAAAAACAAAAAGTTCTGGTTAGATTCCATATAAAAACAAAGAGGTAAAGGAATACTGTCACTTACATTATTTGTTATAGATGATGTCAAACAGTTTAAAGCCACATTTGGAACTAATTATATAAGATAGCAACATTAAAAATAAAATGAAATACCTTCCACTCAAAACTTTCCACAGAAACTCCTTATTATATGTTTATACCAGATGTAAAGATGTTTGAAAGTATATGTAAATTAGAAGCCAGAGAAAGTGTAAGAAAATAAGTTAAATTAATTTACATCCTTTTTAAAGTTTACTTAAATCTTCATTTAATGCATGTATGATAAACACTGGCTTTTGAAGGATATTTGACAGCTGCATGCACAAGAATAAATGTGTGAAGCACTATAGTTCAGTTTAACCTGGTGTTTATTAAAGTATCCTGTGTTAAGGTTTTTAGTTTTTGCATTTTTTTCTGAGTTTAACTTTTCAGTAAGAACGTTGAACTCATGCTAGAAGGGAAAGATGGTACATCATTCGTTGGTGTTATGACAACCTTGGTGCATCAATATATTTCAGTGTGTCATGGTAGAAGAATATGAAGTACAAATGTATTTGGAAAATGAGTGATTTTGGACCAATTATGTTTTTGTATCTTGCATCCCTATCAAGAAGTTTTTAAAGTAATAATGTCAAGGCAATTACTTGAATAGTAGGACAAATATTTGGCCCTGGATCATGGATCATGATGCATCAAAGGGAATGTATGTTTCTCAGAAATAGAAGAAAAATAGGCTAATTTTCATTCCTATGAAGTTAAGACATAGCTAAAATAAAATATACACTTCCATCAAGTTTTCTTTGTTCTTGCTTGAAGGAGAATCCCAAATGCTCAAATTGGATTATTTCTTTTTTTTTTTTAATGGTAAATTTAACCAAATATCTCTACTGTACCAGAGTTCCCAATTATATAATGATCAATACTTATGAGAAAAATATTTCAACTAAGAAATCCAAGAAAATACAATATTAAATATCTTGGCATGAACTATAGGGCATATGACAATTTATACTCTAATTTGCAGCAATAATTGGAAAATATTACATACATGCAATTATTTTATCAGTGAATAACATTCTAATTTTAATTATTCAGTTGCAAGTTTAGATTTTAGGTAAATAAGAAAAAATATTACTGCAGATAATAATCCTAAGCGTCATCAACACTGGAAGCTGAATGTGCTGTGGGATTACCAAATTACAGAGTCCCATTCTTCAGCATAAAGAAGTTCATTTGAGAACACTGAAACTTTTTCCCTGACTTCGTGCCAGATACCCAAATAAACCAAGGATAAATAGGCTGATTGCATCTCACTCCAAACATAATCAAGAGTATTGTGACAGTGTTCACCCAGAGATCAGCTCCTGTGAACATAGCAGTGCAGCTAGTCAGAAGTTAAGATCTAACTACAATAAATTTACAGCAGACGTAAGCAAAAGATCTCAACCTGTTTCTCAGACACTAGCATGTACAAGCACAGTTTTCTTCTTAAGTCTTAGCAACATTCGGAGAAGCTTTAAGTAACGGAAACTGTTGACCAGGGAATTCATAGCACTCTGATTACCCCAGTAGTACCCAATTACTGATTTACCTCAGGTTTCTCTTTATGTACCTATAGGCAATCAATTAAAGGACAAGAAAAAGACAAGATTTAAACAGTAAGTCTTGCTTCAGAAATAGGATATTTTAGTCCAATACATAACATAGTTGCATGTTGATGACACTGAAATAACTAATTTGGTGATAAGTAAACAAGAAAAGATAGAATCACATAACTAAACACCACATTACAATGTATACACAGAGTTAACCTTAGTTTTGTATTTCTTTTCTCTTTAGCCTGGAAATTTTAATGTATTTCCATTATATTAGGACTCAGGAGAAAGAGAAGGCACAGATTTCTTTCTTTTTTGATACAACAGTTATTAAGGGAATAGCTATTTGCTTGTTCACTTTTCTACACACTAACTGACCTCATTCTGATACAAACTGATGATAAAGTGCTATAAAAGCATATTTCTGAAAAAAAAAAAAAAAACCAAACAAAAAAATCATTTATACATCAGCTGCACTAAGTGTCTGATTATTGAGAAAGATATTCTTTGTAGACGATCATCACTATTAACAGCAGGGACACAAAGAAACAATTCAAAGGTATTAAGCCTATACTGAGTCCATCAATGACCCTGAAATTTTAAAAATTGCAATATCCAGAGAAATCCTATAGTACTTACTGTAACCATTCTTTAACATTGTGGCTATATAATACATAGTTCTTTACATATGAAACTAACAATAAGAGGTAATGTAGTTTATCAGATTTCTGTTCTCAGATGTTAAAAAAAAAAAATGACAAAGCATCTCTCAATCAGGTCAATATTTGATAACACTAGCAATTATCCTACTTTATTCCCTAGAAGCAGGCCAGCTAAAACCCATCTGTCCATCTTTGGATTGACATTGTGCTTATCCAGTATAATTATAATTGTAACTTAAGAACAGATTACTCAAATCACAAGCCACATGTCAGACTAGAGGTATGCACCTTTTGCATAGCTTCCTGAAAGCTCTGGATCTTTCTCTCCTTTGGCTAGCTAGTGCTTTATAATATGCATAATTGCCAAAATTGGGGAGGTGGGGGGGAGGGAAGCTGCTTTTCTGATGCTATTATCAGCTTTTCTCACAGCACTACAGGATCACATATGCCATTGTTTTTGCACAATATGTTACACTATACAGCCATATTTTATGATGTAACAATAAAATTCCATAAAAATAAAGGTATTAATGTCAGTGTGAAAGTTGAGGAACCAATAGTTCATGTTGGGAATCACCAGTGTAAAATTTAAAATTTACCGCATATATTTTTCTCCTTAGCCATTTCTTACCTTATGCATCAGTTGTGCCACAGAATAATTTGAAATCACATATCTGATCCTACAGGAAATATATCCTGCTGTATTTAATTTTCAGTTTTTACTTAATTTTGGAGTAGATTCACAAAACACTCTTGAAGAACAGCTTTTTATCTGAATGAAATGTTTCATAGTAATCTCATCAGATTCCAGGCAGTGCAAATACACATCTCTTTCAAAGCCAGGCCCTGAATTTTGCCATCATGAAAATGAAGGTTGAATTGATAGTGAATCTGTGGTGTATGCTTTGTTTTGACTACAGGATTTTTTTATTCAAACGTTGTCAAAAATATACCAAGTAAGGAAGGTTGAGCCTTGACTGATTGGACATCAAAATGTTCAAATGGGAAAACTCTTTGAATTTGAATTTCAAGTTGAAAACTCTAGTCATTTCCTTAATTACTTAATATTGAAGCTTGGCTGCCATAAAGTCATATAAATTCATTTCCTCTTCCTTCTGAAAGGAGAGCAGCCTCAGCATAATTTCCTGGACAAGAATAGAAATGCTCAAATTCTAGTAAAAAAAAAGTCAGATGTTTTCAGAATGTGCATTGTTTGATGTATTGAACTCTAGGGTGTGCAGGTGCCCAGATGCTGGCAGCAGGGGACTGCTGTGGTGGCCTCTGTGAGGACAGGTCAGGGCTGCCCCCTGCCAGATAGAGCCGGTTCCAGCCAGTTCCAGCCAGGGCCAACAGACCCAACTCAGGACACAGCTGAGCCTCTCAGCCAAGCTGGTAGTGTCTCTGGTAAAACTTGTTTTAAACACCAGAGAACAGTGAGGAGTGAAGAAAACGGGAAAGGAAAGGGAGGATGTGCTCCTGGGCTGGAGCAGGTATTCCCCTGCAGCCTGTGGAGAGAACTGTGCTGGAGCAAGACATCAGTGCTGCAGACCATGGAGGACCCCACAGCAGAGCAGGTGAATATTTCCAGAAGGGACTGCAGTCTTGTGCAGACCCCGTGCTGGACCAGGGGCAAAGCGTGAGGAGGAAGGAGCAGCAGAGAGGCACTGTTACGGACTGACCCTTAACCCCGTTCCCCTTCCCTGCTCAGAGGAGATGGGAATGAAAGAGTGAAGCTGAGCCTGGGAAGAAGGGGTGCGATGAGGGAAAGATGTTGTTTTAATTTTGTTTTCCACCATACTCATCTATTTACATGTAATAAATTAAATTAATTTTCCCCAAGTCGAGTCTGTTTTGTCTGTGACAGTAGTTGGTAAGTGACCTCCCTGTCTTTGTCTAGATCCATGAGATTTTTCATTTCATTTTCTCCCATCATCCTATTGAGGGGAGGTGAAGAAAGAGAAACTGGGTAGGCACCTAGCAGCCCGCCAAGGTCAGTCAGCCACAGGAACTATTATTCAAGTTGGACTAAGAACACTGTTTTTTTTTTTATGCTCGCACTGTAGGCAGAGAATTAAACAAATATCTAATTTAATTCCGTTATCTAATTTTTATTTAATCTTAATAGTATCATGTTAGTAACTTCATATACTCAGTAAAGACACTATCCTTTTTACATAGAAGTAGCTGATAGATATTCTCCATGTTGTTTGGTTTTTGTCCTCAAAGTCAGATAAAAAGTATTTATTCTTGTGTATTTGCAAGAGTTTTGTGTTGTACCTTGTAAACTTCATCTGAAATGCAAATATTTTAGCCTGACCCACTTCTATGTAAATCTCAACTTTAATCAGTATCTTATTAGATTTATTTTCATTATAGAAACAAAGGAAGTAGTACAAAAGGGAAAGAGTTTCCACTTAAAAAAAAAAAAAATGAATTATATAGTCATTAGAGTCAAAAGCGATTAATCTTAAATTGTGTAGGTTATTAAAATCCTATTTCTCTTCTCTTGGTTTTCCCATGTATAAAGCAAACTTGTTGTTCTGTGAGGTTGAGAAGACCAGTATGTCAGGAGTTGCATTATTGTTTTCAAGTGTGTGAATATTCTAATTTGTTGATAAAGATTTATGAGAGTTGTGTATTATTAATGTATCAAGGAGATTCATATGCCATGAGGAATACATGTAAGATACACATTTAAAGGAAGGAAAAATCAGAGGTATTTAGATATTTTTTTTTTGAGGGTCACCATTTCTAAGCATTAATCGGCATTTACTAAGCACAGTTTGATGAGTACAAGCATTTGACACCTAAAATTTGTGACTGCTCTCACACTGGGGACTTGATTCTGAAGAATCAGGTACAGAAGTATAACTGTAGAAGATTCAGAAGTACATCTGCGTCTGTAGATTTACTTGTGTGATTTGCTCTCCCCTCCATGCCCCAGCTTAATGCTTTAGAGTGTAAATATGATCCTATGGTTGATATCACAACATCCCGAGATCTTGTTTTATATCTAAGTGTAACAACTGTAATGCTTCTAGTTAGACTGAACAAAGTACAAATTATTTACAAAGAATTGGATCACAATGTCTTTACCCTGTAATTGATTTACATAAGCCATAGATAAATCTGCAGTATAGATATACTGACTACACAAAATTTAATTTTTAGAGGAACCCTGTATTCTCTTACCTCCTTTTTTTTTTTAGGATTTAAGCTGGATGCAGGATAATTAAACTGCAAAGAGTGGAGCAGGAAGAAGTAGTCTCAGACACTCAGTGTCACTCTGTTTACCTCTCCCACTGTAAGACCACTGCTGCTCTTGCAAACTGGAGGCTTCCTCCTTCAGAAGCCACATCTCTGTTTTCATATACTTCCTTACAATGCTCAGAGTAAGAACTAGGGAAATCTTTGAGGTAGGGAAAATGATCCTCTTTTAACAAAACCCTCTGAATCTTGAGTTTGAGCTGTTCTCTTAAAATTGAAAAAAAAAAAAAAGGGAAAACATTACCATTGGGACTTAGGTATGCTGTTTTGCCCCAAGCAGCTGAGAACTAGGTTAGTGGGCTAGTCTAGAGTTTAAATTTATGGACAGAAGAGAACACTAGCTTGAAGACAGTATTGAGTTATTTGGGAAACAGTGAAATGACTCATGAAAAGGGAGTTAGTTTAATAAAATCAACAGGGAAGATACGAGCATTGAAGGAGTAGGAACAAACAAGAAAATGGAGCGTATTTGTGAAAGTTTTGTTGGCATGGCACTATGATCTCAGAAGAACTTTAGTTACAGGTGACAAATCCGAAAGAATAAATTTGTTCACAAGGTCATTTGGGCTAAGCATTTTATAACCAAGAGATTCTGAGCCTTAAGTTAATATTTAAAGCCCAAATTCTGTAATTTACCAAATGTCTAACTCATGTAATACTGCTGATGTCAAATCCGATTTAGCAAAAGCAAGAATTTAACCCAATATTGTTCTTAAAGATATTGTGTATAAAAAAAAGGTGTGTATGTAAAATGGTGTGTAAAGCCAAATACTTAGCAGCCATTAAATCATCACAACTTCTTTCCTCAACACTATTTTAGGTTTGTGGGGCTTTTTTCCCATTCATTGATCAAAATGGTTGCACATTAAAAAATAAAATTTGACTGATTATTGTAATACAACCCCTAAATATTAACTTTAGGTTAATATAGCCAGAACATCTCAGTACTCCTTTGCTGTAGTTTTGTTTTATATGTTTTCACCTTCATACTTTGATTTTTATTTTACAGGCATTAGACACTGTGCTGCAAATTTGACCAGATCCTAGCCATTCTTTCAGAGTCCTCAGTACTACGTTCTCTGGTTAAAATAAAGAGAAGGCAGAAGAAAATATTGAAAATAAAAATTCTAAAGATGTTGTAGATATTGCTGCTTTTGAGTTCTAAACCAATGGTTTACAATTGTAGAAGTAAATCTTTTAGAAATACATAGTCCCTATAAACTTTCTCTCTCTCTTGCATTGGGAGAAACTGAGAACATGTGATTACTTGTTCTACATTAAAGAAATGTCATAATGATGTATTATTGTACAAGTATTATTGTATGAGATCAATGTGCATTAATTTTATATGGTTTAAATAGTTAATTTGCATCTTAAACTTTATTAATATATTTATTTCAAAATATATTAAATTATAAATTTAACACTGTAGTCTGACTTTTTTTTAACTAAAATTTTATCAGAACTTCAAATTTTGGATGTAGAATGAAATTATGGGTTATGAAAAGCAGTAATTACCCAATTCAAGATATTCTCTTGTGTTTACACTGTTGTCCTTCCGCATTCCTCTGGGCTTTTTCGCTAAGCATGCAACTTCATTTCCTTCAGTTAGGACATCTAGACATGCACCATAGAAAATGTTTTGGAAAAGAGCCTGGCTACAAGACAAAAGAAATCTCTAGTGAGAGCTCTGTGGTCTGGATTACAAGCTCCACAGAGTACAGAGAATCGTCTCTGAAACACAGCTCTTTTCTTGATTCTTATTTGCTCCTGTAAAGGAATCAACAACAATTTTATCTACCCTGAACAATCAGCATTTTTAATAAGTCTATCCTTTAAAGCTGCGTCCACTTTTCATATACTATTTTTACATTATCTATCTATATGTATACCTTCTGCTTCCTGCATAAAGACGTATTTGCACTAGCATAGCTGAATGTGTTATGCTCTCTGATGAGCTATGCTTCTTAAAGAAACAAGCACACTGAAGTAAGCAATGTCTGTTTGTCCTTATTCTATCTCTCTGACTAAAACCACAGCAAAGAATTGCCTCTGCATTTAGTAAAGAAGGGATGAATATGCACCCTCTCATTGCTGCTTTCTTTAGTCAGTATGGCTGAAGGAAAATCATGAAGGAAAAGAAAAGAGAATTTAAATAAAACAGAAATCTTTCTGAAGAGTTAAGTAAGTGTGTGCTTTCTGCAGAGATGGGAGTTTATTGATAACACTGTAATATGAGATAAAAGAAAAACTGAAAGACACTACACTACATCACAGTAGACTGATAATCAATAACAACACAGATAAAAAAGTAGCAGCTAGACCTACTATAGAATTTATGATGTTATTGTTACTTATATATTGAAAATATAGCAGATGAAAGCTCTTAGAAGGATCAAGGACAAACTGAGACAAGACATGACTGAGATAATTTTCCTCCGTTTTTAGGCAATCATGCAGTAAACTGTTAATTCAGAATGGCTTGGAAATGAATGCTTTCTCTTCCACCACACACTATTAAATATTTGTCAATATCCCTACGGAAAAACGTAAGACCTGTAGAAAAAAAAAAATGCAAAGTCACACCTATAATGTGATCCATGAGAAGAGCAGAAAATATAAGGGCATTATCAAAACCTCAATTCACCTGTATAAAACCACATGAACTGAGGATCTGACCATGAAGTCTAATTCTATTTGTGCCTAATAATTACTTATAAAGTGTTCCCCAAGTTTTGTAAAACAGCAAAGATATTGGAACACCTTACTTGAGGGACTTCAGTTTTTAAGTTATCTCCAACTTTAGATTGTTTTAACCTCTAAAATAAGAAGATCTGTAAAAGGTTTACTTGGTTTTTCACTGTGTTCAGATATTCTCCTCCACTACTTTGACACAGTCTTAAAAGCTTCCTGAGTATTGCTAGCCATTGAAATACACCATCACAACTCTTACAATATTAATTCTCAAATCATAGAATCATATAATCATGGAATTATAGAATCATAGAATGATTAGGGTTGGAAGGGACCTTCAAAGGTCATCTAGTCCAACCCCCCCTGCAAGGAGCAGGGACATCCCTGACTAGATCAGGTTGCTCAGAGCCTCATCCAACCTTGAATTTGCCCATGCAAATTCTGTGGACAATGCTACTATTATTTTGGTAACCTCAAGATACGTTGAATTGATAAGAAATTGATAAGTTATATGGTAAGTTTTGCTAAGGACTTCATCAAAGCTCCACTGAGCTTACAGAAAAGAGCAACAAATTTCACTATTAATCCCCTGATGTCCTAACGTGCAAACTTGAGCCCTAACTCTGATCAAAGGCCACCTACACGTAACTATTTGACTTTAATCCCAATAAACCCATATGATTAAAAATAAAAAAGATTTCCCCAAAACTTGCTGTTCTAACTTCCAATCTAATCCTTTCTTTCACCTAAACTAGAGACACCTGTTAAAATGTGCCTAAATCTTAAATCATAGTTACATTCTGGTACTAGTCTTAATTGTAGCTCTTTTCAGGTCTTGGTAAAGCCTACAGAAAGTTTAAACCAAGATCTAACTTAACTATGCTCACAAGTTCAAAAAGAAGCTTGGATCTTTTTCATTGTCTTGGTATTTTAGTTATCATAATGTTATCATAACACAAGATTAATTGTAACTTTTTAGCTTTATCTGTTCATAACTTGTAAAACAATCAGTATTTTAATTTTCTCCCCCTCACCCATCCAAAACCAGGCATTTAACTTGAACATTCTACTCCCTCTTCTTCAGTGCCATATGTGCTGTTTACTGGACTTTCTCTTGCACTTTTATCAATGTTGCTTAACTGCTGCATCCAGAGAAGAGTGTATTTTGAACATTTGCAGTCTTACACCTACTCGAGATCCAAGAAGAAAAATCCTGATCTCTACTTAGGAGAGAAGAAAAGAGTAGTCTTAATACCTGCTCACTGCTCTATGTCTTTTTATCTGAGACATGCCCTCCACATCCCTAACTTTCTCCTATTTTTTCCTGCTTCCTAAAAGGAAGACTCCAACCTTACATTTTCCTGTTCTGTCAGTTTCTCAATGAACATCACCTCATCCTCATTTTCCGTACCTATGACCTGAAATAGAGTTCCTAAATATTTGAGTTGTTTTTGTGAAGACTAAACACAAGAGTAAGGACCTTCTACTACCAAACTACTGAATGGCAGTGCCCGTCCACATAGAACTTCCTTCATTATTGCTTTGTACAATTTTGTAAAATGTTCATTCACGTGCTGCCTAACATCTTACATTTGTGGAAGACATCCTCTCCCATTTAGTCATTCTAGGTGTATTGTTTTCTAGAATCAGTTTTCCAGTATCCTGAAAATAATAGAATACTAGAATCTAGGCAAACTCAAAGAAGTTTCTAAAGTATTTATCTGAGTTTAATTTATGAAAACTTTAATAGTCTTAAGTTTAGATACACTGTCTAGACTAGTCATCTGGTATCCATCCAGACACAACAGAAGAAGACACTTAACTAGCCGACATCCTTAATTTAGGATGAGATTAAGGTATTTACACTCATTCAGCTGTTCTGTGCTATCACAATTCAGGAAATGTTTCCACAGTCTGTTTTGCTGTCTGAGATTCCAAGGAAAGTAATCTTTAGCTGGCCAATAGTAACAGCAGGTAACATCTTCAAACTGTCTTGTTAGGAAAAAGATATCTCTCTACAAAAAAGCAAATCTCTTCTCTGCTTCACAAATATAAAGAAGGAATATTTTTCAGGTGTGTGGTCTAGTTCAGAATGAAGGATCTATGAACAATTTTCAACAAGTGAATGATTGTGCCTCAGACTAATATTAGAAGCCCAAGACTTGGAAATTGACTTACAATAAAAGTCTATCAAAGGAAGGAGATCTTAGAATTCAGCATAAATGCAACTTCTATTCTTTTCCAAGCTACCTTATATATTCTGGTTCTGCTACACTGATGTTGACAAATCTGAGCTTGTTTAGTTTGGAAGCACTATACAGAACTACTGCAAAATACTTCTAGGATTTCCAAAAGAGTTTTCTCTCTCATTGAATTTCCAAAGCCTTTGAGGGTTCCTGAGAAGAACAATGGATAAAAGTTGAAATAGTGAACAATGACACTCATTTCATGGTGTCATAGTTTAGCCCTGATTGGGACCAGACTACGCAGTTTCTCTCTCACTCCCCCCACCCTCCAAGAGAATAGGGAGAGATAATATAAGGAAAAAAAGCTCAAGGTTTGAGATAAGGACAGGGAAAAAGCCTTAAAGTTACCATTGTGGGCAAACCAGACTCAATTAGGGGGAAAACTATTGATTTATTACTAAAAACAGGAGGATAATGAGACAGAGAGCAAGATAACCTCCCCCCACCCCTCCCTCTTCCTGGGCTTAAAATTATCTCTGCCACCTTCCCCCACCCCCAAGTGGCACGGGGGAAGAAGGAATGGGGGTTGCAGTCAGTTCATCGTGCTTTGTTTTATGCTGCTGCTTCATCGTGGGGGGAAGAACTTTACTCACCATTCAGAAAAGTGCCTACAGCTGCACAGCTCTAACTCTAAATTACCGGTTACATTCTGGTATGTGCTGGGAAAACAAACAAAGCACAGAAAATTGTTATAGAGATGTCTTAATCCAAAGCTCTGGACTACATCTGCCCTGTTCGAATGGTTTAGATATTCACAGGAAACAAACAAAGCTCAGAAATATGGTTAAGTTTTTTAATTTTTGTAGCATATTTGAAGTCGAAAGCAGAAACTGTTAACAATCCAGGCAACAACCACGAATTGATTATAACTATGGAGTAAGTAAACGGAATTGACTTGGGGAGACATGACAAACAAGACCATTGGAGGCTTATCCCAACCGTGTTAATTTAGAAAGTAATAAACAGTGAAAAAAATAGCTCCTTGCAAGGTGCACCACATGCATTGTTGCATCCAAATGTGTCAAGTGGCCCATCTAAACTGGAGTGGTAGCACAGGGGCAGGGACTTAAACTAGTGTTAGTCTGAAGTATATCAGTCTTGTAGAATAGAAATCACAGAATAGTAACCTTAGCATAAAAAAGTTAGAATAAAAATTGGTGTCCACCTGTTTTTCCCACCCTATCTAGTAACTTAACTTTATGTCTCACTATACCTATTATACTTCACAATGAATTTTTACATCAAGAAAATGAGCAATGAGCAACACCTTTAAATTCCCCCATGATGCACTCATAATCAGAAAAAAAAATATTTCTCATCAAAATTTGAAATTTGAGCTGTAACACCAAATAAATAACCTTCCAAATATTAAGCACCAAAGCACACCTCTGGAACTCTTAAAGTATATTAATGAACAAAGTATGCACTATAGATTTGAAAATTTCTATTCATTGAGGATTATACTATACTTCTGCATAGCTATTTCCAGATCTTTGCTGAAATTAGAAAAAAAATGAATTTTTTTTTTTGTTCCAACATAGGGAAATATTGGAAGGAAGATAACACCTAAACACAATAGAACTAGCAGTAAACTTCTTGGATATTCAACTAAACAGACAGAAAAAATACAGATAAGGAAGATGCAATGTGAGAAAATGTATTTCCAGTGTAATAAACAGAAAAAAATTTGGTGAGTTTCACAATTGATCTTCTCAAAGAGAACACTAGGTATGCTTAATATACTAGCAAAAATTTTCCAACCTCCTTACCCTGTCATTCTTCATACTTAAAAATGAAGAAGCTTAGACAAGTCTTCCTTGTGCCACACTTGCATGGCACGTTCTCATAGAAATTAAGTTACACACTACCTTGAAGTAAATTCATGCAGTTAATAGATTTATCTTTAAATGACCAGATGGTCAATTTAGTAATTAAAGAATAGTTTCAAAATTTAAATCTTAAATTTATTTCAGTCACCACTATTTGTGGTTTTATGCCTTATAAATATTCTTTTAGATGTAAAACAAATAATATTTAGGTTCACTATATATATTTGAAACCAAAAAACTGCCAAACTCTATATTGTGTTCCATTCTTCATGTTTCTTTCTTCTCTCTCCCACTCGTAAATTTTTGGACTATTTAGACACTGTGCCTTGCAATCAATTTCTTAATAACAGTTTTATTGTGTTCAGAGTGCATCATTATTATTTGCTACAAGACAGTATACCAGTCTTCCATCTTTTCATGTACTTGGTTTTTTTTTTAAAAAAAAAAGGAAGGAAGAGGGGAAAGGTGTTTGTCTTTCAGCACCATTATGCTTTTATCTTCTTTCTTATTAACCTGGTTTAAATTGGTTTACCCCAACAATGCTTCTCAAAAAAAAATTGTATATATTTAATGAGAAATTTTCAGTATGTACAAGCAAACAGAGAAGATTAGCCATAACAAAGGGTAGTATATGAGCACTGGATAAGTAATTAGATAGGAATAAGAGCTTATTTAAGAACTATGGTTTTAAGGGAACACTTAGAACTTCACAGAATAAAATCCCTTTAAAGTATATTACTAAGATCACGATCTTGCTATATACGTTTGGGGTTTTTTTTTGTTTACTTACCTTCCAAAATTTGACCTTGTTGTTTTCTTTGGGATGCATTCCAAGAAACTCTGATGGAATTGACTTTTCTTTGTTCTAGTAGCCAAATGAAAGGGACATGGAGAGGAAGGAGAATTTTATTCCAAATGGATGTGCTTTTTCTATAAGAGAAAAATTAAGAGCTCAAAAGTATAAGAAAGGCAGAACACAGAACTAATTAGTTTTGTCCTTTAGAAGGAAAATGAAATGGATTAGAAATGAATTGTAAATAAATGTCTCTGCTTCTGTCCCTTCTTTAGTCCCTCACAATACCCTGCTGCAGAGACCATCCATATCCCTTTTGAATCTCCAAGGAACTTATTTTCCCTGAACTTTCAGTCAGTTTATGACAGCCACAGTCCCTCAGGACAAGTAAAGGAACATGAAATTCCTTCTGGATCTCATGGTTGCATCTGAGAGGCTCCATAACTCTCCAAAAGGGCCTACTCCTTAGCATGACTTCTTGGCACTGCTTCTGCAGTATTCCTAGGTGAGGCATTTTTAGCAGAACTCCCCAGAGGTTTGAAGAACTCAGAAAGTCTGTCCTAGGAAATAAACTCCCCTATATAAAAGAAGGCATACTAATTACTAAATGGTGGGACATTAGATGTCCATTGACAGTAAGTGGTGTAAATGAAGACAAATGTTATAAAAGCCTGACTTCTTCCTAGCCTCCCTTCACAGGAAGACTACTAAAGGGAGTGTATCAGAGATCACACCAAAACAAGCTTGAAGAAATAAATTAGGAAAGAGAAATCTTTTATTAAACTAATGTAATAAAATGCTTTGAAAGAAATATACATTAATTATTTCCTTGTAAGGTAAACAAAATGCAACACAGTTCTCAGAAATATCATTGCTCTTGCATTCACTCTTCACTCTGTTGTTTTACAGCTGTTATCTTTCGAGGAAAAAAGACATTATTTAGCCTTCTTTTTGTGCAGTTTTCTTTCCTTATCTTAGCTGTTAAAATACTATATTAATTTATTTATTTATTATTTTTGTAGTGAGGCTTCCTGGTCTAGCAAAGCTATCATTTATACTTGACATTCACTCCTTGCTCCCTAGATCCTCACCGCATCAGATTCCAAATGAAGCCTCTTCCTGGAAACACTCCACATTTTTATGATTGTCAAATATAGCTGCAACAACAGGGTTCCAGTATTATAATATCACCATGAAACCCAGGTTTCTTATTTTAGTCTCTCATTTTCCTGCTAGTCAAAATTTGCATGTTCAGGTCTCCATATATTCTTATTAAATCAAATAACTGAATAAGCAGTTCAACAAAGCAGTAAGGGTAGTATGTTAATAAATATCAGTACCTGGTAAGATTCATTGTGTTATACCGTTCACCATTTTTTTCAGTAGCAATGTTTTCTTCTATATTTGTTCTGTGCACAGACATTGTAGGCACTGTAAATTATCTGAAAAATATAGATTTTCTTTTGTCTTGATTGTTTGCTAGAGTGGAAGATTCCTTTAAAAGAAACTTCTGATAATATAATTGTCAAATTTGTGTAATAAATAAAAGACAAAGTTGTACAGAAAAATAAAGCCCTGAGGGACTAAAGCAAAACAGACAACAGATTAATGAAAAAAATAAAATTATATTTTAAAGCACTACAAGTGTTAGAAGAAAAAAAATAAAAAAAAAAAATCTCAAAGACTAAAAGCTAGAAATTGAGTGAAAGAGAAAAAAGAGGTTTTTTATTAAGATAGAAATAGAAAGTGATATACAGATCTACATAAGATTTGTAGATAAAGAATCAATCTTGAAGCTAGCAACTAGTTTTTTGAACATGTATGCAACTCTTAAGTTCAGTGTGATTCTGTGCAGGCTTAAAGAGACAAAAATGCATTTGCCGGAAGAACTAGCAAACGAAAGTCCAGTAGTTCAACTAAAATAAATTGTTTTAAATGTGGAGTTTTCATGCCCAAAAATGAAACTGCAGCCTTCCTGTCTGCAAATTACCTTACAATGTGCTGAAAAGATTCAGCTGGAGAAATACATGAGTAGCTCACAAACAAAAAGCAAACAGAAGTTCTACTACAGATTACAGATCTTACCTAATAGCTAAGTGGCTGCGATTAGGTCTAAGATATTCTCTACAACCCTTGTGAACCTAGGAATCCCACACTGCACTTCCAAGGAGACCAATAACTCTCACCAGTAAGTACCACAATATGAGAAATTGAAGTGTGGAGACTTCTAGTTCTTAAATTAATGTTGGTTTAGGATTAGTGCAATTGTGAACTGAATGTACCCAATCTAGCTACTAAACAGAAAGGCTATATGATCTACATTAATGACTTTCTATATATTTTATATTTAGAAGTAATTTCTGTCTTCAAATGCATTCTTGGCAGTGGATAATATATGACAGTCATGCACATAATCACTTTTTTCAACTTTGAACATTATCACATTTATACTCTTTAGGGAGAGAAATAACTGAACTCAGAATGAGTACAGGAATCCAGCTTGTGTTACTGCAGGACACAGTAATAAAACACAGGTGATAATCTATTCCTACCTACTCTGTGGTGGAGTTTGGCTTAGGAACTATTTACTATCTTAGAAAAGATAGCACTGACCTGCTCTGAAGTAGGTAGTGCTTCATCTCTCTCCACTGTAAGAGCTCCTGACACCCATCTCCACCTGGATTACAGATTCAGCAAAAGCAGGGAATATTGACAGTCACTGCACTAAGATATTTTGTTTTACTTCAGAACCAAGCAAGGTTTTGAAGCTGTTGCCTTTCACAGGGCAGAAATTTGCCTGATTATGTGTCACTTGCCTTTTTTAATTTTGAGCTTGGTAGGAGCCAGAAGATATTCCCTCACACGGAGGTAAAAGTCTGATTTGTATCTGTCGGATGAGCCTCCGACAGGAAAACCAGGCCAAAAAAGCAAGATGCCTCTAGACTTCATATGCCAAGTGATATCTTGCCTCTCTGTAGAACACAGAACCATAAATACAAGTTGCATACCTGTTTCCAGCATGGCTATAGGTCTGTAGCTAGGATACTATTCTGAGAGATATAGACTGAAATATCTTCAAATAAAAATAAAAAAAAATAACCAACATTTCTTGCATTCTACTTGACTGTTATAACCATTATACAATAGATGTAAGTGAATATTAGCAATTTTTTGCATAAAATTCAGCTACTGCCATATATTTTTGTGTTTTGGTGTTTGTTTGCTTGTTTGGTTTTTTATTTGTTTTTACCTTTGCTTTTCCTACTAGCCCTAGTGTAAGTAAAAGCAAGGAAGCTCATGAGTTGAGATAAAGACAGTTTAATAGGTAAAGCACAAGCTGAACATGCAAGCAAGCAAAAGAAGGAATTAATTCACAACTTCCCATCAGTAGGCAGTCATTTAGCCATCCCCAGCAAAGCAGGGCTTAGTCACATGTAATAGTTACTTAGGAAGACAGACATCATGGCTCAAAACATATCCCTCCCCCTTCCTCCTTTTTTCTCCAGCTTTTATTGCTAAGCATGATGTCATATGGTATGGAATATCCCTTTGGTCAGTTGGGGTTATCTGTCCTAGCTGTGTCCCATCCCAGCTTCTTGCCCATGTCCAGCTTACTCATTGGTGGAGAGAGTGTGTGAAGTAGGAAAGGCCTTGACCCTGTGTAAACACTCTGCGGCAATATCTAAAACATTGGTGTGCTATCAACATAAGCTACTATGAAGAAAAAGTAACTTTATCCCAGCCAAAGCCAATGCAGATACAAGTTCAAGCTTGTGACACATTTGCAGGGCTGCTTGTTTTCAGGAAGATCCTCTCTGTACATCAGACCTTTCATTTGGGGCCAGAGGAAATGTTAATTAAACTGGCAAGTCTCTGTTGAACCTATTTGGAGTTCAGAATTAGCGTTTCTTGAAGAGAGGATGTAGGGAAGAAAAAAACAAGATGGCAAGATGGCAACAGAGGAAAGGTGTCTACAATGTGGTGTACATATTTGTCTTTTACTGTGTATTTTTATCCAGGTTTTGAATAAATATATGTCTTGATTTTAAAATATTACTCTAAAGAAAATTGTAATGCATCTAAGAGCACTGTAGAATTTCATTCTTGACTGCTTATTTTTCCTTTATTTCAGGTATTGTAGAGTTCAGAATATCAGTTATAGAAACATGGTTGTTTGTAGTATCCCAGAACTATCAACAGCTACTGAAAACCTATTTAATGGTTGTGACTTTTTAGCAGGAAAATAAATTAACTTATAGAAGAAAAGTATATCCTTATGTCTCGATTTAGTAGTATGCAAGACACAATTCTGATTTCTTTAATTATCAGCTCAAAGTTTCATGCTTTAAAGACAATATAATTTCAGCATTGTTGAGAGAAACATAGGTGAACTGTGTAATAATAATTTTTCAGTTTGAGATTGAAAGAAACATAATTCAATATAAAAAAACAATTACAGAAATCTATTCTGAGCCAAACACATTCCTTTACTGAGTTTCTTTTCATTTGCATATAGAGTACATAAAAAGTAAACCACCACAGTAAGAAGAACAATGTATAAATGAAGACATTGTCAAAGGAAAGAGTCTGCAAACATCCAACAGGATGAAATAAGATCATATAAAATGTGTGCAAAAAAACTTTAAATTAGGTGCAAATTCATATAAATTATATGTTTTAAACTAATTTCTGAGGAAAGAAATGGTTGCACTGCAGATTAATTTAAAAATTGTAATTTGTCTCTACATTTTAATAAGAGTTTTAATGCTTTTTCATTTAAAGCCAGAGAAAAATGCTCTGGGCATCAATAGGAGTAAGAATGAGCTTTTAGCCCATTGTACCCAGTTAAACTGGGCTGCAAAGAATATCCTCAAACCTACAAGGTAGCATCATTCTTTAATAACAAGGAACTGATGTTCATAACTTGTGAATCATAGGATCATAGAATCATTGAGGTTGGAAAAGACCTCTAAGATGATCAAGTCTAACCATCAACCCAACACCACCATGCCTACTAAACCATGTCCTGAATTGCCACGTCTACGTGTTTTTTGAACACCTCCAGCGATGGTGACTCCACCACTTTCTTTGGCAGCCTGTTTCAACGCTTGACCAATGTTTCAGTACAGATTTTTTTCCTAGTATCCAACCTAAACCTACCCTGATGCAACTTGAGGCCATTTCCTCTTATCCTATCACTGGTTACTTTGGAGAAGAGATCAACCTCTACCTTGCTAGAACCTCTTCTCAGGTAGATGTAGAGAGTGATAAGGTCTCCCTCAGCCTCCTCTTCTCTAGATTAAACAGTGCCCTCAAATGCTCCTCATAAGACTTTTTCTGCAAACCCTTCACCAGCTTTATTGCCCTTCTCTGGACATGCTCCAGCAGCTCAACATCCTTCTTGTACCGAGGGGCCCAAAACTGAACACATTATTTGAGATGCGGCCTCACCAGTGCTGAGTACAGGGGCACAATCACTTCTCTACTCCTGCTGGCCACACTGTTCAAACTACAATGCTGTTGGCCTTCTTAGACACCTGGGCACACTGCTGGCTCATGTTCAGCACCTCAGGGTCCTTTTCCACTCGGCAGCTTTCCAGCCATTCTTCCCCAAGCCCGTAGAGTTGCACAGGGTTATTGTGACCAAAGTGCAGGACCTGGCACTTGGTTTTGTCAAACCTTGTACAATTGACCTTGGCCCATGGATCCAGCCTATCCAGATCCTCCTGCAGACCCTTCCTACCCTCGAGCAGATCAACACTCCTGCCCAAGATTTGCTGGCAAGGCAAAACTCACAAAAATATAGATAATCCTCTCCCCTACCCCACCTATGAACTCAAGTTTCTGCATACAGAAGTGTCCTGGTTTTGGCTGGGATGAGCTAACTTTCTTCCCAGTAGCTACTGTGTTTTGGATATAGTATAGGATTTGGTATATGAAGAACATTGATAATACACTAAAGTTATTACTTGTTGCTGAAGAGATCAAGGACTTTTTCAGCTTCCCAGGTTTTGATGATGTGCAGATGCAAGAAGCTGGGAGAGGTATATCTAGTACAGTTGACCCAAACTTGCCAAACAAAGTATTCCATACCATAGAAATCATGCTTAGTGTATAAGTAGGGGGTGATCAGTGGGCAGCTCTCTTGCTCTCTTTCTCTCTCATGATCATTCTGATACCATTTTCAGTAATCACTGCTCAGCACGGGCTGTGTTGGTCATCGAGTGGTGAGAAATCGTGCATTTGTATATTTTATTACTCTTATATATTGTATTGTATTGTATTATATTATATTATATTGCATTACATTATATTATATATTACATAACAATATATTGTATTAATATATATTATATATCAATACATTATAGATAAAATAATATTATATACAATATATAATATTATATTATAGAATCATAGGATCATAGAATAGTTAGACTTGGAAGGGACCTTTAAAGGTCTTCTAGTGAATGAGAGGTGGTGGATGTTCCATGCCTGGAAACACACAAGGCCGGGTTGGATGGGGCTCTGAGCAACCTGATCTAGTTGAAAGTGTCTCTGCTTTTTGCATGGGGGTTGGACTAGATGACCTTTGGGAGTCCCTTCCAACCCTAACTATTCTATGATTCTATGACATGATGTGATATTAATGATATATTATTTATATTTATTATATCAATTATTATTATCATAATCATAATCATCTTTTCCTTTACAGTCCTAGTAAGCTGTCTTTATCTCAGCTCACGAGTTTTCCTTTCTTTCCAATTCTCTCCACCATCGCCCTCAAGATCGGGAGAGAGAGCCTCTATCGTATTTGGTTGCTGACTGGAGTTAGACCATGACAAAGAGCTACAAAATCACTTGAGAACCTAACAATGTGCATTCCCTGTCCCCAGTCTAATTTCTGTTTCAGAAGGCATTTGTTCTTCTTCAGGAATCCTTACTTGAGTATATTTCTTTTTAACTGACCTTGGGCTACCCTTGAGGATTAGGAATGTGTTAAATAATTAAGTCCAAGAAATAACAGACACAGTCAAAGGGGAACATTTAATTTCTTTTTCCCAGTTGTAATAAATTAAGCAATGAGTATGTCTAAAGAAAGTCCAAGAAAAGAATGTGAAACTCAAAAATCAGTCAAATTTTTAAAAATGAAGTCTACTACCTGACTTTCCCTAATGTTACTGAGTTACTTTAAGCAGGGATGACAAATACCATGGTCTGAGATAATAAGCACATCTTTCTGCTTCTGATTTAATGGAAACTGAAAGTGTTCTCAGCAATGGGAGGAAAAAAAATCTCAGAAACAAACAAACAAAAAACCCAAGAAATAATAATTAGAGAACATATCTAAAATCACAATAACAACCTAACACAGGTTACAAGATGTCATTAATTTGTACCACATCTCAGGCTTGTAAGTGGGAATATAATGGCACCAATCATTTGTTAATGGTAACAGTAACCCTTTTAAAAGTTTATACCTAAATTCAACTGCTGCATGTCTGAAAAAAAAATAAATAAATTGGCTTCTGCTTAGAAAATAGTAGACTTCAGTTTAGATTGTGCATAAACTATAAAAAAAAATCTCATTCTTTTGTATAGGTATTCACAGGAGAGTCCTGTAATTGCTGCCAGGCTTTTCCAAAACCAAGGAATAGTTGATTTGGCTCAGCATAGCCTGAAGGGTGGAAAGCACTGCTCTAGGCAAAAGACATGATGGATATTCATCTATCAGCTTAGCCTATGTGTATGTGTACGTGCAGCAGGCAATACCATTTTTAGCTGGGAGAAAAATAAAACATACCAGTTCCAGAGATTTTATTTTTAGTTTAATACTTGAGATTTCATTTCTGTATTTAAAATTATTCAAAATAATTCTTGTTTGTCAAAGAGGAAAAAATTGAACTACATATGTGTAAATTTACTGTCATCTGAATTCCAGTTAGTAGATTTATATTCATTAACATAAAGAAATAAATTATTCTAAAAGCTTCATTGTAAAATTACTAATACCCTTCGTTTCTAGTGACCTGAATTTGGCTTTGTAAATTTGCTGGTCATTCCTTATAATTATAAAATTAAGTTATATAGAAACTTTGGAGTGAATTCCTTGAGTGAAAGCTCAGTAAAAGCTAGTATTTACAGACAATAAGTCAAAGAAGTCAGGGACAAGATGAAGCAAAAACATATCTGTTTCCATTTTTTACAGACATAGGTGTCCTTGATGCAAATGCTTAGGGAAAATTTCAGTAAAATTGTGAATTTATGTGAATATTCAGAAGTCAGTGAGATAACTCATGAACCTAATTACGTTTTCAAATTTATGTCCAAAGGTAAAGGAAATGTGTGAAGAAGATGGAATGACACTGGAAGATAAATGGAGTTGCTTTTAAGACTGAAACCTTTTTCCCTGGACAAACTTATAGGAGTTAAGGAAAGCTGCAAAAGAAAGGG
>WHYT01012350.1:42214-63316 GCA_009806455.1 Tetrax tetrax
TTTGACAGACTTAGAAGATATTGGCTAATCTCAGTAAGAAACACATCTCTTCACTGAGAAAAAAAAAAAAAAGTATGAGTACAATTTTAGAAATAGTCACTAATAAGAATTACTCTTTACAGCTCTTGGTTATTCATACATGTATCAAACACTCTTGTAAGACATCTTATAACCACGTAACTGCACTGTTTTAAATTTTAATATATTATTGAGGTTTGTGTGCTTGTCCTCTTGTCCTTTCTATAAAGATGGGGAAAAAAAAAGTAATTTCTTTTACAAAGTTTGGATTCTAAAAGTGAAAGTTGATGGCTCTGCCTTATTTCTTCTGAAACATTACCAAATTATCTCTTTTTTTTTATAATTAAGACTCTTATCTGATGATTTGTACAATAATTACAGATATTAAACTGTATTATATTCCTAAGATTACTGAGGCAGTGCTTGGTTCCTGTAACACAGACAGAACGTATTGCTTTTATTTGTGTTCTCTTCATCCTCTGAAAAAAAAGATAAATCTGGTTTAAAACAGTTTTATCTCTCCCTACATGTTATTTGATCATTACACCCAGTATTTTTCAAATAAAACTAATCTGCTTTAGAAAAAGAAACTTTGCAAAAGTTAGACATTTTATCTCCTTTTTGTAGAAATGTATAGTAAACCTCTCAGCTGTTTAATTATTTGTACCTGTGTTGGTTTTGTTTAGTGGGAGGGCTATGTTGGCAGCTTCTGCAAGAAGCTGCTAGGCGTTTCCCCTTTGTCCAGTGGACTCAACCAGGTCTAGAGAAAACCTGACTCTGGCCGGGGCTGAGCCAATTGGTGGCTGAATGTTGCCTGATAACGCCTCTGTGATAATGTATTTAAAAAGGGGAAAAAAAGTTAAAAAAAAAAAAAGGAAGATAAGATGTGAAGAAGCTGAAGCGAGGGCAGGGAGGGGGAGGCTCAAGCCCTGTGTGCCTTACAGCCCTCACCCTACCGCCTCCACCTGAGCAACCTTTTGGGCCCAACTTGGCCTGGCCCATCCACAAGAAGTGAAGAGAGGAGATGTAAAGAGAATCTGAGAGGCATCTGCCTGAGACAATTGTGAATTTTTTTTTTTTGTGAGAGGAACAGCTGTGGAAGCCAAGATCAGTGAAGAAGGAGGGGGGGGGAGTAATGCTTCTCCTGGCCAAAGATTCCTCTGCAGCCTGCGGTGAAGACTGCGGTGAGGCAGGCTGTCCCCCTGCAGCCCATGCAGGCCCGCAGAGGATCCAGGATCCACCTGCAGCCCTTGGAGGACCCCATGCTTGGGCAGGTGTGTGCCCGAAGGAGGTTGTGGCCCGTGGAGGGTCTGCACTGGGGCAACTGGTTCTGGAGGGACTGCACCCTATGGAAAAATGACCAGCACTGGAGCAGTTCCTGAAGGACTGTAGCCCATGGGAGCAGGGGAAGAATGTGAGGAATTCTTCCCTTGAGGAGGAAGGAGCGACATAAAATGAAATGTGATGAACTGAGCATAACCCCCATTCCTTTCTGTATCCCTTGGGGGGATAGGAGGTAGAGATAATTTGAAAATAAAGTTAAGCTTGGGAAGAGGGAGTGGTAGGAGGAAGTTGTTTTGTTGTCTTCCACATTATTCTGCTTTGGTTTTAACAATAAATGAATAGTTGTCCCCAATTTGAGTGTGTTTCTGCCGATAAGGGTAACTTGAATAATCTCTACCTGTCCTTATCTCAAACCTTGAGCCTTTTCTCTTGTATTATCTCTCCCTATTCCCTCAGAGGGTGGGAGGAGTGAGCAAAAGACTGTGTAGCTTGGTCCTGAGCGGGGCTAAACTATGAGCCTACCATAAACCTCTTTACTTACTGATATTTTCTTCCATATTTCGGTCTTTTGTATTCTATTATTACAGACTATGTTAGTACAGTTAATTTTTTATTCATCTATCAGTGAAAAGCCTTGGTTATTAATAATATTTTATAAAATTTAGCCTAATATATTCCTGAAAGAAAGGTAATTTTAAGCTTACAGGATGACCTTTCATTTCTATTGATTAAATTTAGTTAATCTAAAAACAAACGAAAAAAAGCTGAACAACATCAGCATTCTGTTGACAGATTCAACTCTTAACCAAACCTCCTGTGTGTAGAAGCAATGAAATGATAAATTATATCCTAAAACTACCAATGCAGAAGTCCCAAGCATGATTTTTTTTTGTATATGAAAATGTAATCTTTTTTTCCATTTCTTCTCCTTCATAATTTTTCTTTTGAATCAAAAATCTACTTGAAACTGACAGTTGAAGAAACTTGAAATGGTCAACTCTGTAGCTTCTTCTTACATACAGTCTCTAAAAAAGCCCTGTGGACATATTTTATAGGTCTACACATTATGTGCCTGCATATCTTTTGTGTACGACCTTTTGAAAAGCAATGACAGATTAGAAGTGCATTGTAAAATGGTAAGAACTCTGAGACATTCAATAGAGCAATACCTCATTAATTTCTTCCTGCACACACAGGTACTCAATCTGAACTTTTGCTGAAGAGCATACAGTGAGTTCCATCTGCATCTTACAACTAAAAATAATTTTTTAAAAGATAATATTTAATGATTTAGTGTATTTTTTCAACCAACATTTCTGGTCATACAATCTTCTTACTGTAAACTGATGTTTTATATCAAAATTTTACATTGTAAGCTTACTTATTCTCAATAGTATGTGTGGAAATTCAATTTCAGTCTAGTTTATATATATATTCTGCATCATGAGTATTCAACACTAACCTGGTGGAAGTGATGTTCTTGCTATATCACTACTTAGTTATACACATGAACAACAGCAGAAATTTTGGTATCTGTAGAATTCAAAGAGGGTCCTAGAGGTTTTGAGTCTTCCCAGGCTACGTCACACCTCAGTGAATTTTTTTATTACCTACGTTTTGAATGCAGTCTTCCAAATTCTTTTTATTCCAAGAGTTCAAGTATGGTCTTTAACGAAAAGAACCAAAATCCTTGCCTGACACTTGGGTCACAGGTTTTTCATTCTTTTTCACTATGTGGCAATATTACTACCCTTAGGATCATAGGATACTTTAGTTTATCAAGGACATGAGGAAGTCTCAAGTTCAACTTCTTGTGTATGAGAGGGTCAGCTCTGAGGTCAGACCAGGTTACTTGGATCTTGATCCAGCTGGTTCTTTAAAATACCAAGAATGGAGACTTCACAACCTCTCTGGGCAGCCTGTTTCACTGCTTGACTGTCCTCTTGCAGAAAAAGTTTCTCTCATTTCAGTTTATGTCTGTTGTACTTTTTCCTCCCACCACAGAGCACTGTGAACAGCCTCGCTTCATTGTCTTGATGACCTCATCGTCACCTAGGGGGTTAGAGCCATCTCTTCTTCAGTCTGAGCAATCCCAGCTCCTTCAGCGTCTCCTCACAGGGTAAGTGTTCCAGTTCCTGACCCCACTACTGACTCTGCTGAACTCTCCAATTTACCAGTGCCTTTCATTAACTGAATGGCCCAAAATTGGACACTAGACTCTAGATACAGTAAGTTTTGAGGAGAGTGGTATAATCACCTCCCTTTGACTTCTTGGCTATTATCCTGTTAGTACAACTCAGGAAGCTTTTTGCCTTCTGTGTTGTGCAGGCACACCACTGGCTGATATCTACCTTGCTGTCTGCCAACACCTACGAGTCCTTCTCAACAGAGCTGCTCCCTGCTAGTTAGATTCCAGCCTCTATTACTCCAAGGGAATTCCTTCTTCCCAAGTACAGGACTTGCTCTTTGTCCTTGCTGAATTTCATTAGTAAAGATAACCAAATTTTGTCTTGGATTATTTATTGCTCTTTCAGTTTATGGTCTTTTGTGGATTTGTTCAAGAGAAACCATTGGTCTAATACGCACAAGATTCAGACAGGAAAACAATGCCAGTATCTCTGAGCTGTGACTGCAGCGCTACATTTAAGTAAAGGAGTCCTGATGAGAGGAAATCCTTATCAGCTTGGTAACATGGCTTTTCTAAAGCAATTACAAAACTTGATCCAAAATAGTAACTGTACTCTGTACAACACATCCTTGTTATCCATTTTAGCATCATTCACTCAGCAAGCCTTTCCACAAGTCTTGCAGCATTTTCTCCATGATCCTGAATAAGCTATCTTTCCCTGCAAGAAGAACATGCACTTGTGTTTTCTTTATGAACTATACTAGATAGAGGCCAAAGCTTTTCAAGATCAATACACATAAAGACAGCAATTAAGAGTGAAGAAAAGTATATTAATACAAAATAGAAAAATGCAAAATGCTAATGAATAAACAGAGGAAGCAAGTGGGGATTCTCAGAAAAGTGAGAGTAAATAAGCAATAAATGCAATTTTCATGCTTCCTAAGTCTGATCAAGACTGAAGGTTAAGCATTACTCTTTTATTCCCCAACTCCTGATTGTGCATTAAGGCAGTCATCTAACAAAAGCTATTATTTTCTGTTCTTTTCTGTTTTAAAAGAACTGTAGCAGTGCTTCTCTTACGAATGCATAAAAATATTTTCCAGCTGCCCTCTTATTTGCTTATATTTTATGACTTACAGGTAGTCACAATGAATCATTTAAATATTTAAAACCAGCTGAAGTAAGTCACTTATAAGCAAGCTCTTTGGGTTTGCTACTTTAAGAAATAAGTTCTTGTTGCTGACTGGAACTGAATGGCTTTGGGTTCTTTTCCCCTTTTTTAATGTATTAATGTTTAAATAGATATCTAGGGCAGGAGTGTGTGTGGGGAGGGGGATCTATATCTCTTCATATAATAATATTTATTTTTATGTTTACTGTTTATCATGATCAAAACAAGCTTTAAAATATTTGTCATTAAATTGCTTCTGGCTTTTACTAATAAAAAATTTGTCCTGAAAGATATAGATATACATATGTATGTGTAGGATTTTTTATTTATGGGGGGGAAAGTGGCCAAAATATATGTGAATATAACCAAATATTTGAACTTAGAAAGAGAATAGTATATTGAAAGTGGAGAGCAGTTTCAGTGCTGTATCTCCTGAAAGATGCATCAAAGGAACAATCAGCTTAAGAGAAAAAAACATATCCTTATCACTACTTGCAAGGAAATGGACAATTCCCTTTTAATTGTATACAGATAAACATATTGAAAAATCTCTAGGTGTCTGTAATAGAAAAGTTCAGCACTATCATTTTTGTGTGTGCATATGTATACAGATATATTTATGTCTACAAGTATGTTTATGCATATGCATGCAGTGTCTGTCACTTGTCTGTTAACTGGAACACAAATACCTTTGAATGACAGAAGAATATAAATCAAATAAGGAAGTATATCCATAGAAAAATACATGTATATATTTTGTGAATGTTCAGTTTTAATGTTAGGACCTACATATCAAGCTATGAGCTCATGACAGATTCCTGCATTAAATTATACGTACACTTGATGGTTAAATGAATAGCCATGCAGCACTTCAATTCTACCAGCATTTTTCCTGAGAACAAATATTTTTTTGTTGTTGTTTAAAGGAGTGTTTTCATATATAAATAAAATAAACACATATGTTGTCACTAATGAGAAATGGCTAGATATGGTTTTCTATATTTAATTTTTTTTCTTACTCTATTATTCTTTTATTTCTTAATATTTGGTGGAAGTTATGGAGGTTTTTTGGTATGTTTGGTTTTTTTTTTTTAGTTACAGTGACATTCTTCTGCAGTCTTACTAGATTATTAAACCAATAATATCTTAATAAGACAAAAAGAACGTATCTTAAACACCGTGGAGCAAGAATGCTAAAGTGATACAATCATTATAGAGGAGATTTACTAACAGAAGAGGGATATACTGAAGTCAAGGAAATTATTCCTAGTTAATTATTAAAGAAATGGAAGAGGACAAGTGAAATTAATTTTAAATATTTTATGGGATCAGGCAACATCATGACCTTGTGGTCTCATTTTCTAAAATTATTTGTTAAAAAAATTGAAACTTTCTATTCAGATTATAGAGATTGTGATTATTTCTAAAGCCATTTGTTTGAATAGCAACATTTTCCTTCCTTGAATCAGACTTCTATATTTCCTGTAGTTTGTGCTTTGTGTTAAAACTTGCTGCTAAATTTGGCTGTAAGCCAGAGAGCACAGCATATTCTGTTGTGCAGGGATATCTTCCTATGATGTTCTTGTCTCTTGCGAATTACCAACTCAGATGGCTAACTAGAGTCTTTTATTTCCCTCCCTGGTTTGGGAGGTTTTTTAAATTTTTTTTTTTTTGTTAAGTTCACTTAGTTGCATACTAAGTTTTTTGATACAGTATTAAATTTACTCTTCACTTATCTCCTCTTAGCAGAGTTGTCCAGCCTATACATGTAATATATAAATATATATGTAATAAAAAAATGTATATGTATATATTCACCTCTATACATAATTGAATACGCATTTAAGTCAAAAGAAAATAAAAAATTAATGTAATAAAACCCCATAAACTACATGTGGTATTATCTAAAAAAAAATTCTATTTAAAACTATATGTATATATATAAGTTTATAGAGACATTAGTCACAAAAGTCAGCCTTACTAGTCCAACTTTGACTTCTCAGTAATGTTTACTTTGTCCCCAGACACAATTATTTCTTGTAGCTTCTGCCTTTTTTTTTTTATTGTTGTCTGTCACAGTTTCCAGGTTGTCTATCGTGCTCTGCATGGCAGATCAATCTGCAGAACTTTACCTACTGTGTGTGTCCCGGTGTCTAATGGTGGCTATCTAATGCAGAGGAAACTGCATCAGAGGCTTACAATTTTCAATCTTTATGGTAGATACCACAGACAAGAAAAAAAAAAAAATGAAATAGTCACCACATATTAATTAAATCTTCGATTATTAATATAAGGGAAACTGTAAATACTTTAAATTTTTTAACATGCATATGACAATTGAAGTCAATATGATTTGTCATAAAATATTGTCACAAATTATGTAAAGCTCAAGTTTAAAAACTACATCTCCCTATTATTTCTTGCATCTTTGTATAAACTATTTCTATAAATTTAAGAAATTCAATTACATTTCTCATAGTTAGGTTATTGTTATTTTACCAAAGCGAAAGTTTAAGATGTTCAAATTTTTACTAATTTCAATAGATATTTACAAATGACAGGAAGATCCATGAGGCTTGCTTTGAAATTAAAATATCAAGTAGTGATATCTCAAGCTCCATGGCAGTTTTGTGGGATTTAATGCTACAGGATCTGTATTGGTCAGATGGAAAGTTTAACCCCTTTCCATTCAACTCTTACCTATCTTCTTGCCATAATTTAAGATCAGATGAAAGCCTGGAGAATAAAAGGGCTCAGATACTAAAACATTCTAATCACAAACTTACATAATTTTACTACTTACATAAGAATTTTCCTATCTCTGCAGGGAAGAGGACACAGTCCAGGAGACAAGCTAGGAGGTAAGCACAGTAGTGTAGACCAGGAGCGAGGCCAGGGGGTCCCAGAGGTGGGTGTGGGTAGTGGTGTCTCCTTCTTCCTACTGGTCCCTACTGCCCTAACCTTTTCCAACTGGTACATCGGCAGACCTTTTCATTCTGCTCAAGGTGCTGTCCTTACTCCAAAGTTTCAAGAGGGTGCACCCATATTACTGAACACCTTCAACATAAAGAAAGAGACCTTTAGCAGCACATTTTAGTCAACAGATTCAAATGCAAAGTTAGAGTAATGATCCACATTTTATACTCACAGAAAGTGAGAACTAGGGAACTGAAGTGAAATTTCTGATCAGCAGGTTTTAAGAATTCTGTGTAGTATTTTTTTTTTTTTTAATCTATACAGACACCCTGAGAACATTTCAAGTTTGATATAGCTGAAGTTTCTGAAGCATACACAACCTGAACATTTCTTATTAGCTGCTTATCTGAGGAATAAAAACTTAGTTGTTCACATCTGTCCTTGCCTATGAGAATGAAATTCAAGCATAATTAAATAAAACATAAGAATTATGCCATATTGGGAACAAAATACGCATGTATATATACTATATATATATTTATACTATAAGAATATATATACACAAATATGGATTGGTCTGTTTAAATACAAGTATATGCATTATATGTGTCTATATTTATCTATATGTACATCCATGTAAATCACTGTGATTGTCCAGTACTTCCAAATAGTTTACCAAACAGCCACAATTTTTCTATTTCTAATAAATTGGTGTTCATCCCCCAAAAGATGGAAAAAAAATAATGGAATGTCATTTATACATCTGTCTGTCTGTAATTTAACCTGAAGAGGGGTTAACAAGAAGAACTTACACATTGATGTTTATGGTCCTAACTGCTCAGATAAATGAGGATGGGAGAGTCTGTACAGACTAGAGGCTACAATTTCAGTCTTTCAGAATGTGTATAATGTGTGTATAATCATTTATACTCAAAGCTTCCAAAATACTATTCCACTGTTCCTTACCATTTTTTTTTTAACATGCATGCAAAGCAAGTATTTTGAACAGTTGCTTTGAATATGTTCTGAGGTAGAATGTAAATCTTAATGCTCAATTTATAAAATCTACCACTCCAAATAAACCACTGTGCGTGTAACAATGTCCAGTGATATACTACAATTAGCTCAGTCATGAGAGGCAGAACAAGATAATTATATCCTTTTAAATTATACTAAGTTATAATTACAACAAACTGAAGCAAATAACAATCTTGGATACCATGTTTTGTATTATGCCTTAGACTTAATTACTATTTACTAGTACTTCACCACAGTCTCAGAACAAGAAGCCAAAAGTAATTTCTAAAAGTTCTTATAAAAAGCTCTAGTCCAGTTAAAACTCTTAGAAATTCATGCCTAGAGTCTTCTACTACAGAGCTGGAGCCCTGAACAGGCTTATGAAAGCAGTGAGGACTCTTACTTTATGGGGGCTGAAAACCATACCAGAGGTGCAACCAATCCCAATGACATATGTGTTCAGATTCTACCAGAAATACTAAACTATGTAAACAAATAAATCACCTGCTTTCCACATTTTTTACACTGACTTTATAATAATAATACAAACAGTTCCCTGGAGCTGTTCTTTCTACATATTTCATGACTGAAAACCATAGAATCATTAAGGTTGGAAAAGACCTTCAAGACGATCAAGTCCAACCATCAACCCAATACCACCATGCCTACTAAACCATGTCCTGAAGTGCCACATCTACACGTTTTTTGAACACCTCCAGGGGTGGCGACTCCACCACTTCCTTTGGCAGCCTCTATCAGTGCCTGATGATTCTTTCAGTAAAGAAGTGTTTCCTAATATCCAACCTAAACCTCCCCTAATGCAACTTGAGGCCATTTCCTCTCATCCTATCACTAGTTACTTGGGAGAAAAGACCCACGCCTGACTCCCTACAACCTCCTTTAAGGCAGCCGGAAAGAGCAATGAGGTCTCCCCTCAGCCTCCACTTCTCTAGACTAAAGAATCAAGTTCCCTCAGATGCTCCTCATAAGACTTGTGCTCCAGACCCCGCACCAGCTTTGTTGCCCTTCTCTGGACATTCTTCATCAACTCAACATCCTTCTTGTACTGAGGGGCCCAAAACTGAACACAGTTTTGGAGATGTAGCCTCACCAGTGACGAGTAAAGGGGCACAATCACTTTGCTAGTCCTGCTGGCCACACTGTTCCTGATACAAGGCAGAATGCTGTTGGCCTTCTTGGCTACCTGGGCACACTGCTGGCTCATGTTCAGCCAGCTGTCTACCAGCACTTCGAGGTCCCTTTCCGATGGCCAGCTTTTCCTGGATGGCCGCACTCAGAGAGTGGTGGTCAAGGGCTCAATGTCCAAGTGGAGACCGGTCACCAGAGGCGTCCCTCAGGGGTCCGTGTTGGGCCCGGCCCTGTTCAACGTCTTTGTCGGCAACATGGACAGTGGGATAGAGTGCACCCTCAGCAAGTTCGCCGATGACACCAGGTTGTGTGGTGCTGTCAACATGCTCGAAGGGAGGGATGCCATCCAGAGGGACCTGGACAGCTGGAGAGGTGGGCCCGTGCCAACCTCATGAAGTTCAATCAGACCAAGTGCAAGGTCCTGCATCTGGGTCATGGCAATCCCAGGCACAAATACAGGCTGGGCGGAGAATGGATGGAGAGCAGCCCTGAGGAGAAAGACTTGGGAGTGCTGGTAGACGAGAGGCTCAACATGAGCCGGCAAAGCGCCCCTGCGGCTCAGAAGGCCAACCGCATTCTGGACTGCATCAAGAGGAGCGTGGCCAGCAGGTCAAGGGAGGTGATTCTCCCACTCTACTCTGCCCTGGTGAGACCCCACCTGGAGTTCTGTGTCCAGTTCTGGAGCCCCCAACATCAGAAGGACATGGACCAGTTGGAGAGGGTCCAGAGGAGGGCCACGAAGATGATCAGAGGGCTGGAGCACCTCTCCTATGAGGACAGGCTGAGAGAGTTGGGGCTGTTCAGCCTGGAGAAGAGAAGGTTCCGGGGAGACCTGATAGCGGTCTTCCAATACCTCAAAGGAGCCTACAGGAAAGATGGGGACAGGCTGTTCAGTAGGGCCTGTTGTGATAGGACAAGGGGTAATGGGTTTAAATTAGAAGGAGGTAGGTTTAGATTAGATATTAGAAAAAAATTTTTTACAATAAGAGTTGTAGAGCACTGGCACAGGTTGCCCAGAGAGGTGGTGGATGCCCCATCCCTGGAAACATTCAAGGCCAGGTTGGATGAGGCTCTGAGCAACCTGATCTAGTCAGGGATGTCCCTGCTTCTTGCAGGGGGGTTGGACTAGATGACCTTTGAAGGTCCCTTCCAACCCAAACCATTCTATGATTCTATGATCTGAAAGTTAAAGAGGTTTTACACTGGCTGCAAGACAGAAAATGCAAGGGATTATTAGGAGGGGTACAGCATATTGATAATAGCTGATTCAACATCAAACCTTCCTGTTAACACATCACATTTTATTAAACAATTTTGAACTGGCAAGGATTAGTTGATACTGGATTAGTGCTCTGTGTGACCTAGCACTGGGATCCTGGTGTCAGATTTTCACTGTTGTCATGCCACAGCCTACTGGATAACATTTAACAATTCTTTTTTTTTTTATTTCTGACAACAAAGCTGATTTGATATTCTGTTCCACATTCAAGCTCTGCATTAGCTCTTTTCCATCTGCTACAGAATGCCTTCTGCATATGCAAAATCATCATAGATAACCAAATCACATTTTCAGTCACTGCCACTTAACATGTTATTTCAACCATACACTTCATGTAACTGTATTTCAACAGTACACTTCACACATTTCAACTTATATTTCAGGTGACCTTTCCAAAGCTTCTAAATTTTTTGGCATTTTTAATATCACAAATCTGTACCTCCCAATTCTTTCTCCAGATGAGGAAGTTAATGAATTGTTTATAATATTTGTTCACTTTAATTATGCATAGGAAACTATTAATGTAATATTGACAATGGGTAATTGTTGCTGACCTATGTTTTAAACTAGACTATTTATTCAGTATAACTTTTCAAAATTCAACTGTTTACTCATGCCTATTTATCTATATAAGAAGATAAATATTTTTTAATTTTATATCTGTGATAAAAATCTATACTTGCTAATCTTGTTTCCTTACTTTGACCAATCTCTTTCTGTCTTCTGTGGGTAGTGTATTTACTAGCTACAAACAAAGGACAAGAAAGAAACCTATACAGAAAATTTGTAAATCTAGGCAACAAGCTTCATTTTATAGGTCTGTGGCAAACTCAGTTTGACTACAGAAATCTCAATCCTATTTAAATAAATAAGAGTTTTTCTTTTGATCCTAAGGAAGATAAGATAATACATGCACAAATATGGACCTTTTATTTTCCTGAGTTGCTCTAATTGCCTTATGTTATTTACTTTTGTTTTCATATAAATCACTTTCCACAAGAGAAATGAAGGAAACAATAAAACACCTCTCCTCTCTTCTTCCTAGTCTCAGCTCCCCTTGTTTTCACCACATCTTATACTAAGCCCCACATTGGTGAAGTGGGGTGACAGATGGTGCAGGAGGTTGAGATCATAGCATAGAAGTTTTCTTCTGCTATTCCTTATTTCTTACCTGCTTTCCTCTGCTACTTCTTACTTCTTACTACTCCTCTGCTCCAATGTGGGTCACCCATGGATTACAGTCCCTTAAGAGGAGCCCCACTACACTATGCTGTAGGTCACCCATGGGCTGCAGGCCCTCAGAGGTGTCCCTGCTCTAGCACACAGGGATGGCATAAGGTGGCTCATGGCCTCCTCCCATACAAAACACCCTGCAGCCCTTGCTACTGAAACCTTGCATTATACGTCCAATACAACATTGTAAGCTATTTTCAACTGCTTAGTAACCTGGTGCAACCTAATCACATTGTTCTTTTGGGAGGAAAAGAAAACGGAACCACAAGCCAGGTCTTTATTGTGTTCTGGAACACTGATGCTTTGAAAATGCAATTAAACAAACTTCTAAAGCAAAATCTATTTGTTGGGTTGACTTGAGATCTGTTTACATCATTTGTTTTTCTACATAAAATACTGTAGATAGTTTCTTAACATATATTTTTTGCATTCACACTATAGGCTACTGGAATCCTAGGAAAATATTTTTATATCTATCACCCTCAAAGAAGTGGAGAAAAAAAAATGTATAGAAAGTATATATGTGTAAGCATACAGCTGTTCTTAGAATCCTCTGTTTAATATAAGAGAAGTCAAAATCATTTCTATATTCTTTGGAGTATATAAATACTTTTAAGAGAAACATGCAGAAGCAGGTATGTTTTTTTTTACTTAAGGCTACAGGACTCTTAAAATCATATCAAGAATGTGATTAGACTAATTGAGACTTTTGACAGATGTTCAGCAGTGGATTAAGATCGAACAGCTGAAACTGTTGCTGTCCTTAGCATTCCTCCACACCCTCCTGACCAGTGTTGGCTCCTGGGAGCAAGGATGTCTGATTTGGTTGTGAGTAAGTAGAACCACCACAGCCTTCCTCCTCTATCTTATGTTAAACTAGCTCTAGTTTTGTTTAACTTCTGTTTGTCGGACTGGAAACTGAGGTGAGAATGGAGCTGATTTGTGAGTGGATCAGATGTACCTGCCTTGGAGGCAACTGGTAGGAGCTGCAGCTGATTGATTTATATCTGCTACTTCATGTCTATTAGTAGACCTAAGAGAAGGAATATCTTTTTTGATGACTTTGCTTCCCTCCATCTTTCCTCTGTGTTCTTCATTTCTCTATTTACCACATAGTTACTGCTCATATTCTGCCTGGAGTAGATCTTTGTGATTAGAACATTTTTTTTTGGTTTGTGAAGACTCCAACACTTTCTAGTTGCTCAAACCAGAAAATAATTGATATGTAATGTAATCAGAAATTAATAAGGTATCTGTGGTGGCAGACTTGATTCTAATTTGTGATGTTAACAGTGAAAAATTCTCAAAAGAAGATTGAAGTGTAATTAAGTAAATTCTTCCAAACAAACTGGGGATTTAAGTAGTGAGAAAAATTAAGAAATACACAGGTCAATTTCATATAATGACTAGTACATGTTATGATACCAGCTACTCTCAAATGTACTTTGTATTTACATGAACAATATGCAAGCTTAGCAGTTCACCATACACGTGACACTGAGCTTAGTTTCCTGGACTGCATACAGTATTAATAACATTTCCAACATAGAACTGTCCTCTATAAAAACATCAACAAATAGAACAGTACCTCCCTGATTCTCAAAAGAAAGTACAGACTGTTTCTAAAATGCTATGTAATTCCTACTCAGAGCCACTCCTTAACACTAAGGGGGATTTAATTATCTAAATAGTAATTAGGAAATTAAATGGAGTTGAAAGCTTTCATTCCTTTGAGGCTTCAGGCTTAGCAAATATGGAAAAAAAGTCAAGGGTTTATCTCCCTGATCACATCTTAAGGGTTATGCGGTAATATACAACTTGAGAAGAAAGGTTTTTTTTTTCCCCCAAGATAGTGAAGGGTGCATATTTTACTTCTGCTAGGATAAAAAACAGAACAAAACATGTATATTCCATATAGATGTAGGTAAGTTTGAAGACTGAAGCTGGTAAAAGAGATTTTGACTTCTATAATCAAAAGCAAACACCAAAATGTTGTTCACAAATACCTTAAACTGCAGCTCCATTCAAATCAGTGTCTTATCCTGTATACTGTACATTGGACCATCTAAACTTGAATTATATTTACACAACAGGAAGTAAAGAAGAATCCTATTTAGGAAGAATCAGGTGTTTCAGGCATTGCAGCAGAGATTCCTCTGCAGTCCGTGGAGAGAAGCATGCTGGAGCAGTCCATGGAGGACCCCACACCAGAGCAGGTGGATATTTCCTGAAGGGAAAGTCATGGAGCACATATACGGGAGCAAGGCAAAAGTGTGAGGAGGAAGGAGTGGCAGAGAGGAACTGTTATGGACTGACCATGAACTCCCCATTCCTCTTCCCTCCTGTGCCTCTCATTTTGGGGGAGAAGGGAGAGGCATAGGGAATGAAGGAGTCACACTTATGGAGGACAGGCTGAGATAGCTGGGGCTGTTCAGCCTGGAGAACAGAAGGATTTGGAGTGACCTTGTAGCAGCATTGCAATACCTAAAGGGAGCCTACAGGAAAGATGGGGAGAAACACTTCAGTAGGGCCTCTTGCAGTAGGACGAGGGGTAATGGTTTTAAAATAGAGGGAGGTAGATTCAGATTAGATATTAGGAAAAAATTTTTTACAATGACGGTGGTGGAACACTGGAACAGGTTGCCCAGACAGGTGGTGGATGCCCCGTCCCTAGAAACCTTCAAGGCCAGGTTGGGCAGGGCTCTGAGCAGCCTGATCTAGGTGAAGATATGTCTGCTCCTTGCCAGGGAGTTGGACTAGATGACCTTCGAAGGTCCCTTCCAACACAAACTGTTCTATGATCCTATCTCCTTATCTTCATCTCAGGCTACAAGGGGTTTTTTAATCTAATTTTCTTCTCCCTCCATCCCCTCTCTCCCTCCAAGAGTGGTTAGGTAGGCAGCTAGCAGTAATATTTTTCTTTTATAAAAGAAAACTAGTGGAAGACAGGGAGAAATTAAGGAGATTTGCAATAGATCCCTGAAACTCTGTGTTGGACAGAGTACTGGAAATAGGACAGGGAGAGTTTAAAGGACTTTTTTTTTTTCTTTTTTTTTCCAAAGATGACTGTATTTCTAAGAAGCTCTTCTAGCTTAATCTTAACAGCAACTCTACTAAACATCATGATTCTCTACGTTTCTTCCCGAAATTGACAGATACAGAACTTCACTTCTTTAGACTTCTTGAAAGACTCTGAGAGGTTTTAATTCCAAGGGAATTAAAGGTTTGTTCAATGGGAATTTGCAGAACAAGTTGAAAACAATGATATCAAGATATCTGATCCTTTACTTTAGTACTGTAGAGTTTCACAAAGAAAACATACTGTAAGATTTCTATAGAAACAGGTCTTTCCTGTGATGTTGTGGGGTTTTTTTCTTTCTTTTTTTTTTTTTTCCCCATTTCTTTTAAGACATATCTTCACATATATAGGATGAGACCTATTTTAAGAAGTGAGAAGCTATTGATGGTGAAAGATAGTTGCAAAATATGGAAGTATAACTTTCACTCTGGATTTATAAATAAGCACTTTATTTTCCATACAAGCTAGGAAACATTCCTCCTCTTTTGCCATTTATGATAATCATGAATAATTAAAACCTACATAATCATATGTTTTTGTTTTTTCTTTTTATTTCCTGTATGTGAGTACCTCATAATATTTATCCAGTTTTAAATTTTCTGAGATAGTTTTGTTGACATTTCCTTATTCATGAAAAATTAAATATTTGCTTAGGCTTCTGTTGGAAACCTGACTTGCCTGTATGCCTCTTCAGGGGTTCCTTCTTAAAGGGGGCAGAGGACATGAAAGCCTGGGGACTTTTATCATCCAAGTTTATAGCATCTCAGCAAAGGACTACCAGGATCTACGTTTGAAAAAGTAGCATTTTTAGGGGAAGGATTTGTAGAAGGCAAAGTCTGGAAGGCAGGTGAGACAGGGTATGACTTGTGTACATGAAAATGTGAGGAGAATTCCAAGAAGCAGGTAGGCTAGGGAAGGATGAGGGACAAAGATATACTCCGTATGAGTAGATCATATACTGTTTCAATCAGGATACAAGTGCGCTCAACATATTTTAGTGAAATCTGATAACAGTGTTAAACAGATACTCTTAAATGCAAGTCTCTCCTTCTCCTATCACTGTCCATTCTATAGATGTTGATCCTAACCTGTGGTGTTTCTATGTGCACCACACAATCTTTAGTAATTTTACATAGCCTTCTATAAATGCAGAAGTTGTATTCACTTACTGAATCTCATTCTCTTTCAAACAGGAATGATTCTATACAGTTCTATGAAGATATTCAGTATGAAATAGTACAAGAAAGAAGAAGACAACACCATTTCCCAAATATTTTTTGAAGGAGTCCTGAGTATCATTCACTTTTGACTAGTAATTTCACAATCTTTTTGATTTTTGAGTGTGACTTAAACCATCAAAGCATAATAAAGTTCTGGGGAGTCTGTTGAGCTATTCTGATAAGCTGTGGTTCAAATTGTATTTTCTCATAATTTTCCTTCAAAAATTTATTTTAACCATTGTTTCTGCACTCTCTCTTGTCAAACTAACCAGTTAGTTAGGGTTTTTTTAGGATAGTCTTTTAAAGTCATGCAGTTTTTCTTTCAGTGTTCAAAAAATGGCCTTTATTTCCTCGTGAGATCACATCCAGAGAGCTTTGTTCAGGTGTGAGCTCCCCAGTAAAAACAGACATGGACATGCTGGAGCAAGTACAGTGAAAGGTCACTAAAGTTAAGGTATTGCAGCATCTGACATAGAGGGAAAGGTTGGGAGAACTGTGACTGTTTAGCTGAAGAAGACAAAGGTAAGGAGGATCTCATTAACGTGTATGAATGCCTGATGGGAGGAAAGAAGTAAGATTAAGCCAGAATTTTCTTAGTGATGCTCAGTGAAAGGACAAGAGGAAATGGACACAAACTGAAAGCATAGAAAATTCTCTTTAAAGATCAGAAAAACCTTTTATTGTGATTTGTGCACTGGCACAATTTGCCTAGAGAAGTTGTGGAGTCTCCATCCTTGGAAATACTAAAAACCTAACTGGACGCAGATCTGAGTAACATAGTCTAAGTGATCCTGCTTTGAGCAAAGTAAGGTGGACCAGATGACCTCCATAGGTCCATATATAATAGCTCCACTTCATTTAAGCTATTTGAATTGTCACTTAGCTAAATACAAAGGCCCTGATTAATTCTATGACATGAATTCTATTGTTCAGCAGTTGTCTTCTGAAAGGAGAACAGCTTTGATTGAAATCTGAGATTTACCTACTCTTATTCTAAAAAAAAAAAGCAGTTCTGAGAATTGCTAAAATGAAATTCCACTAAAAATGGTGGATTTCTGAAGATCATCAGGAGTATGACTGTGAAAGCAAGAAAAAATTAAGCATTTTGTCTTAGAATAATTTTGAACATGGAAATGGATTATATGGTTGTTTGGTTTTTTTTTTTTTAATTCCTGTATACACAAAAAAGATTTACAGATAAAGTTTGTACAGCTTCCTCATGTCCAAGTTTTACAAATCTACCCTTCTCCTTATTAATTCCAATAGAGCAATTAGGTGTGTACAAAGTAGGTGCAACTGTCTAGAGTCTTTACATCATTCATGGAGAGACTCGATCACCTCAATGTCGTAAACTGGAAATATTGATTAAACAATTCATTAAACTTTAGTCCGGTATAGTTTTGAAAGGTTAAACCTTCGGATCAGAAGCTCCAAAAAAGACATGTTACATAATCTAAATTAAAATATCATAAAATATGTACAAACCTATGCGAAAATCCATACTTGGAGAGTGCTTTTAAATAGTTCTTATTAATAGGAGTTGTGCAATGGTCTGTGCTGGGAGAAGGGGTGTACAAGGGGGACATTCAGTGTCTAAATTATGAAATACAGAGTAAGATTATTAAGTTTGCAGACAATAATCTAGGAGAAAAAGCAAACACATTAGAGGAAAGGATTAGAATTTAATATTATCTTCATAAATGGAAAAATATATTCTTAAAACTGTTATTCTTTACCAATAAAAATGAATGTGCACAAGATAATATATTTAGGTTGCCGGGTAGGATGATGCTTTGTGTGACCTGATCCACTGGAAGATATCCCTGCCCATGGCAGGAGGGTTGGAACTAGATGATCTTTAAAGTCCCTTCCAACTTCAAACATTCTGTGACTCTATGATTCTAAGTCAGAATAACTAACAGTCTACATACAGATTAAATAAGTATCTACGTAGGTGCTCTGAGAAAACGAACCCAGATATTGTTGAAGGTCTGTTGGAAATGAGTCAACAAAAGGATGCTGTTTATTTATACATGGCCTAAAGACAAGAAAAAGCATCCTTCTGTGCTATTAATCATTGGCAAAACATCAATAGAGGCATTATGCCAAGTTCAAGACAGATGTAACATTTCAAGATCAATAAAAAAAAAAAGAGTGAGTGTCAGTTAAAAGATGTGGAGGTAAGGAGATCAGAGTGGTGATATATTGAGGTATTTCCTAGCTTACTGGTTCCTTGAGTCTATGTTATAGTCATTAAAATCAAAGAGTCTGGAAGCAAGAGTAACAACTATAATGTTTATTTTAGCTTTTTTTTTTTTTTTACTCTCAGTTTTCAGTGGGCAAATCTGGGAAAAATATTAAATCTTCTTTGGTTTGGTCACAGAATAAAATGTCTATACTATTCGGTAAGCAGAATGGTGCATCATAAAATAATAGATTATATAATTAATTAGAATGTAAATTCCTAAGAGACGAGGAGGGAATTTTGTGCCAAATATTTCTTTCTGAGTATTAAAGTAACTTAAAAGTCCACATTACAAAATTATTAACTGATTCACCCTCCAGATACAACAGATGGAAACATTCTGATCCTGTTTTGTTGGCTGAAATAGCTGACAACTTTGTTGACTTCTCTCAACTAATTTCTTCTTTTATATTACACACTGTCATTGTCAGCTTTTGAAGTTTAATTTTTCTATTCCAAAAACTTTCTTTACTGCTGAAGAGAATCTTTCTCTTTAGTAGTGTGAAAGCAGAAGTGTGCTAATTGAAGTTGACAGACAGTTACAAGCACTGTAGCTTACTTATATTTATACTTATTCATAAATCCAGAAATATTTATCATTATCTCTGATACATTAGATATATTTTTAAGGAATGTTTAAGCTCAGATTTAGAATTAGCATCTAATTTACCTAATCCGTCTCTCTAGTATTTCTTCTTGACCAAATGTCTGTGAAGGCTCAAACTTGAAACATAAGTTAACTGAGACTGGGCTTCAGGTGTTGTATTGCTTTGCAATATTTTTGCACCAGGAAAAAAACAACAACAACAAAAAAAAAACCAACCAAAATCACCCACATGTCAGTTGTCTTGCCTCAATTCATACCACCAAGCTACAGGGCCTAATACATTTTCTCAAATGAAAGTTTTCATAATCTAGATTTACTCTAACTTCCAGAAAATATATCTCCACTATCCTACAGTCAGGGACCCAGGCAATCTTAATCCTCTCAGAAGCCCAGTGTCCTCAGAAAAGCCAGGAGAAACTGTGCTTTCCTCCTTGTTATCCATTTTAGAATATTGCTAGCATCTACTTATTTGGAAAAGTATGTGGATCTTGACAGTATTTAGATCTATTTTCAGGTTATCAATGTGAGCAGTGACTGTTGGCATCAATAAACGGATGAGAGACAGTACAAAATAATTCTGACACAAAAGACTAAAGATGAATTCATGGCACCTAAAGCTTCAAATTAAATGGCTCAAAATGAGGTATTAACATAAAATGCTGGCTCTACTAATTTCTTGGGACAAGCTGCAGTTCAAGCTGTTTCTAACTGACAGGTGGAAATGATACAACTTCTTTGTGGGAAAACTGCCTGTTGTACAGGAAGGATGGTGCTTGCCAGGAAAGATGGTACTGGGTCTTTCAAGTCCAAACCTAAGTCCTAAAGTATTTAAATTGTCAGATTGAATGTCAGAAAGCTGTTTGATGAAGACAGGAACAAAATGGGGTGGGGCAGGGGGGAAATCTGCTCTGTACAATTTTGGACATTTTTTCCAGTACAAAAAGGATATAATTCCTGGGTTGTCTGAGGATAAGCCACAAAAATGTTTTTCCTGGAATTTTCAGGGAAAGAGAAAATAAAGTTTTCCAGTGAAAGTAAAAAAAAAAATTCTCATTTAGAATTAGACAGCTTATGTTATACTCAAAATCTTGTTATGAGCAAAAGGGAGTACATTATATATATGGAGTGAAAAATTTACTCTTTAATTAAACTCTGAAAAATACAGTAGTTTTTCAGTTGCAACAATTACAACACTCATAGCCCAAAGTAATATACAAAAGACTCATAAATAAAATTGTTATACAGAAACTTACCACTAACATCCCTTTTTCTCTAGTGTTCTGCTCACCTTCCCAATCCATCTTCCCCTCTCCATCTTCACCAAACAGATAGGAGATCATAGAATCATAGAATCATAGAATCATAGAATCACATGGTTGGATGGGACCTGTGAGATCATCTAGTCCAACCATCTTCCCACTAGCATTGCTGCCAGAGGTACTAAACCATATCTTGTAGCTCCTCATCAAGCCGCCTCTTGAACACTGCCAGGGACGGCGACTCCACCACCTCCCTGGGCAGGCCATTCCAGTGCCTGACCACTCTTTGTGAGACAAAGTTTTTCCTCACGTCCAACCTAAACCTCCTCTGGTACAACTTGTGGCCATTACCTTGGGTCCTGCTTGTTGCCTGGGAGAAGAGGCCAAACCCCTGCTCATCACAACCTGCCTTCAGGAAATTATAGAGAGCTATAAGGTCTCCCCTGAGCCTCATCTTCTCCAGACTAAACAATCCCAACTCCCTCAGTCGCTCCTCA